>JAOVYW010000767.1:0-7500 GCA_025775045.1 Hiodon tergisus | reverse complement strand
AAGAGACAATAGCCTACAAACATTTAGTTTGCTTGTTTCTTTATTGCAAATGAAAGTGTGAAAAAAACATTTGATTATGTCATTTTAATCTAAGAACTATCTGTTTGTATTAACCTTTTTGAGAACAATAATGGATTAATTTATTCACAGTTTTGAAAAAACAGTTCGAGCTCAGCGGGGGATGTAATCAAAACTAATGAATTAAAATAATTCTTACTTCCCGATGACTATTACATTTAGAATATTTAAGTAGCCTAACGCGTACAAAAAAAACAAACAATATCATGCAATGGAACGACGCATCCCTAGGACAACCAAGGAAATGAAAAATATGAAATAAATACAAAATATAAAAAAGATTTAGTTTTATCCAAAGCGACTTACAATGGTGACAATTCAAGCACTGCATTTTTGGGGGATAATACTTCACACAATCTCAGTCCATTTAAACAAAAATGGACAGGAAATATTAACGGAAAAATTTGGTTAGACATTTGTCCAATTCTGCAGATACTGGTATATAATGAATGGCAATTTCTAATTGCGCTTTTGATTCTGGGGTATGGTGATTAAAAATCAACGTATTTTATACTTGTCTGATTTGCATAAATACAAAAAATAATGACATCAGCATCTTCAACTTGGTTTATTTAGGCAAACGCTACTTTAAGTATTTTTATTACTTCTATTGCCTATGATCAAAAATAGCAGTATTCTGAATATGCCTGTTGTAAACCGCGTTAATTGGTGAAATATTGAATCTAACTTGCATTTATACATCTTATTCAGAATACTAATTTGGAATTATCATATTCTTGCATATAAACACGGTTAATAAGAAAGATATTCTGGTGACCTTATAACCTCTCTGATGGAGGAGACAAGATCATGCTTTCTGACAGAAATTCTTACAATATCCACTGCTTGCCTTCAAAATGAGAATGAATGAGGTGTCTGAAATACAATTTCAATTTACTGTCTACACTTCAATTTTCTAATATATGATTTATTATAAAAAGGTCAGAGACCTTAACTATTTGTTGAAAGGGTAAATATCAATGCATCGTTTGTATAAACGTCATTTTATTTATAGTTCCCTCCCCCCCCCCAAACACTTGGCCCCATTTCAGTTAAAATGCTGAGAGCCAACATATAGTCTGTTCCCCATGAGAGCACGTAACTCCATTAATACTGGGTAAGGCTAACCTAGCCATCAAACTGAATATATTATACCTTTTTTGTATGGATAAATTTAACATATTTGACCAAATGTGTAAACCAGTACTGTATCATCTTGAAGTATTTTAAAGAAAAAAAAAATACATGTTAAAAAAAGAATGAATGTTATAGTTGACAGAGAAACAGAAATCTGAAAGAGTCTCTCCTAATGGAAGCATCATGTTCATTTCTGATCCTGTTAGTTTTTTTATACAATGCTATCAATTTATGTAAAACTATATGATAAAACAAGACTGAAAAAAATGTCATTAAATAACATAAGATCCATATCAACACATTTCTCGAATATCTAGGTAGAACTAGCACAGATGGATATATCAGAAAGGATCTGCCCTTTTATAATACCATTCTCCTCCTAATATAATGGTAAGAGTATCTACACACAACCGCTTTTTTAGACCAAATCACAATGTTGCACTTTTCCCCTACAGTGGTTTTCTAAAGTATTTCTGCCGTTATCACTAATCAAATTTCCTGCACATTACATTTGTGCATTGCTTTTCCTCATGTTCTTCCATCAGTGCAATCCAGTAATGAAGCCATGATTGAAAAATTCAACACATGCTGCCATGCAGTGGGAGAGTTCACCCTCAAAATGCGCACGGCAGGAGGAGGACAAAGAGAAGGCGGCACTCACCGACTTTGTAGCCCAGCTTCTCGGCGTGGACCCTCTTCGCCATGAACTGTCCCTCGACCAAGGCGCGGATTTCCACCTCGTCTGAGAACCCCACGACCTACAGAAGACAACGAGGAAATAGGCCGGGATCAATCCTGCTATCACGGAGCCAGCTGTAATCTTCTATCAACAGTCTAAATCACAAAATTACAACTTGAAATGACATCTCATTAAAGGACCAATACATATGGATAAGCACAAGCATATTCTTTAAAAGAGACTTTCTTCTACAAGACTCTTTCTTCTCATCTATCCAATAAGAAGAGCCATGTAATACTTGCTCCCATTACGGGAGCTCTTCAGGTTATATAAATTTGTTGTTAAAGTATGGTTAGTTGTAAATAAAGATTTCTTAATAAAATTATTACCTTTATGTCTCACAACTAAACTGGCATCTGTTTTATTTATGTCCTAATGCTGTTGGTATACACAAAAACAAATTACATAGCACCTACCTTACAGTTTTTTGGATCAAACCTGTAGATCCCAACTATTGGCGGTGTGATTTCCATGACGTCGAAGTAAATTCCTAAGAGAAAAATGTTGATGATATGGCTGATCGTAGTGTTCCTACTTATCTCAACAGAAGTCCCTTTTTTGGTACGAAATGTATTTAATCAGAAACTGGGATATAGAAACATGTGGCATTTCTTGTTTTGGGTCATTCGATTTTGAAATCACCAATATTTCCATCATTTCCCATGGTGGTGGACCTCAATGCATCTGAAAAGACGTCCCATGACCGGTTAGCACACTGATCCCGGATCCTCTGTCTGGTCAGGGAGCCATTCTTGAAGCTGGGTCAAGGAAAAAGGTATCTGAAGTTGTGATGAAGCCAATTTGATGTTGTCATTTTCATGGCTCGTTATGGTGGAGCCAGCACAAACGCAACTGTTAAAATAGCTGGCTTAAACTAGTAATCAACATATAGGTGCGGTAAGGGTGCAGTTACATAATAACCAATCACAGTTGATGGTTCCCTTTAAGAAGAATTGTGTTTACGACCTGAACAAACTGTAAAATCAAGGGCAATTTGAAACATTCTTTAAAACTATTATTCTTTTCTGAGGTGAAAGTTGATATGCTAAATGCTGCTTTTTTTTGTTATAGTCTTTTTTTGTTTAGTAAATCTTTTGGCCACCCAGTAATAACAAATTCTAACCTTCTTGACGTTGAGAGTATTAGGTAGGTTGTGTAATGCCCTTTTTTCCAATCCTAGCAGAAAAACTGACATGTCAAGTCATCCTGTCATGAACTGTTTTTCGAAACTTTTCTGTGAGTTGTATTGGTGTATTTGCCCCAGAACCTGAGATGTTACCATATCAAAGCCATATAGGCTTGGCTGTCAACAGGGTTGCAGAAAATATGCCCTTCCACATTGGGCTTGGGGTCCTTTATCCAGAGAAAGGCTGTGTCACTGGTGCCAAGACTCACCTGTAGAAAAAAAGAGGACCCTAAACCTCAGAAGAAATCTAAACTCTAAACATTAATTAAAAGCCACCAAATCAATGACTAACGGTCGGTAACTCCCAGCACATGATGAACAGCCCGAAGACGAGATAATTGCTCCCCACACCCATGATTCTGCACATATGGCCTTGGGCATACTTACAGCTATGTCTCCTTCCTGAAGCCTCATCCCTGCTAGAGACGCTTCGGAAAGAAAAAAAATTGGCAACACTAATCGCGTTTTCCATAATTGTATTTAATAGCTTTTTCTTTTTATGAGCAGAAGTAGTAAGACACAAAAGCAGAAAACAGCATAAAATTTAAATTTAAAAAATATATTAACCATATCTGTCAACTTTAAAAAGTTGAACTACCTTATCAATGACAAGGGAAAGAGAGAGTAAACTAATAAAACTGATTGTGACTTACTAGCAACCACCAACTCCATATTTATAAAGAAACCAAACTCCATAAGTCCTCTAGGAACCCAAATGGGAAACTATGTTTTATGTGGATGTTTAATTTATGTTACAGATACATGCTTTTGTGCATCTGACATGACAATGTTCTGACAATCCACGATCTAGTAATTGAAAGTTTATTTTGAAATTCTAAACAAAAGGTCTGTTATTCATAAGTGGCAAGAAACCATTCATTAGGGGGCCAATTTTTGCTCATCCATATTGTATAAAAGCATCTACCACTACGTTCATTAAAGGTTTCAAATACAGTAGAGTAGAGAATAATGCAGCACTAGTGCCACCTAGTGATTAGAAGAAACATCCGAGTAACATAGACAGAGCAAACTTTACAAGAATACAGCAAAACTGAGATCTTACCTGGGTTATCCCCAGTGAAAGCCACCACTTTACAGTCCTCTGGGATCCCATAACGACTAAAATAGTAGGCAGACACAGGACCCTGAAGATAATAAGGTGTAGTGGTTAAGACAACAGGCTTGTTTCCCTCTGGTGGCATTTTAACAGAACTGCAACACCTGGGCAAACTCAAGACCAGGTCTGGGAACAAACTTGCAAATTTGCTATTTGCACTTTACATAAGTGTAATTAATAACCTTTTCTTTTTACGAGAGGAAACAATAAAAAAGTAGAAAATGCTATTAAATACCATTTTACAGAAAAAGAGATTAACAGGTTCTCAATGTCTTGAGTTAGTGAAGAGGCCATTGTACTGAAGGTTTTTTCCCCCCACATTCTGCAGGATACCAATAAAATTAAAGTGAAAGCATTTGACATAGATTACAAGAATATATTGGAAAAATATTAGTAAAATATACAGCAATAACTGAATTGTATCATTCATTCTTCATTGTGTATTGTATTTTTATATTATTTAACACCATATATACTATTAGTTTGCAAAAGACATGCATAATGACCAACACCCCTCTGCACTTCTGTACATGAAAAATAAATGACAATATTCAAACACGGCAGAGATTGTCTACACCTCAAGAGTTATATGCTGCATCTACCTGCTTAGGCATTTTGAAACAAAAACAAAATGGTAAAATACCCTTTCAGGTATGGACATTTTCACTTAGGGGTATACTCACTTTTGTTGCCAGCGGTTTGGACATTAATGGCTGTGTGTTGTGTTATTTTGAGGGGACAGCAAATTTACACTGTTATACAAGCTGTTATACAATACTCAAATATTTACAAAAATGTGAGGGCTGTACTCACTTTTGTGAGATACTGTATATATACACACAATTATACATATATACACATATATGAAGTTTGATATATTCATTTGAAAAGGTCTTCTATAAACAGGAGAGACAGGCAATCAAAATTCATATGTCATAGGAAGAGTTGATTTTAATTGTGGGATTACATTAACTCTTTTGTATCGCTCTTCTTTATACCCCTGGTTTATGCGCAAGCTGAAAATAATAATTTGAAGAGGGCTAAAAGCACTGACATGGAATATTTTACAAGCTAAACCTTTCTAGAGGTTTGATTGTCTGATTTGTAGTAAAAGCATAATGCCTGCATATGACATTTAGATTAACTGAGCTCTGTCCCCTTGTCTGCCCCTCTGGAACCGCAGTCTCCAGATAAGCAGCAGTGCCAACTGTGGCTGTTGCCATTATAAGGCAAAAAAAATAAATCAGGCTCTCGTGGTACGATTAAATTCAGGATGTGTAGCCGACTAACCTTTCACGTTTCAAAATACGTAAGCAATACAGATCTCAGTACAATACTTATATATTTGCTGAGCTGAAGCCCTTGTGAACATTACTGTATAACTCATACAGCTGTCACAAATGCATTTTAAAGGGATGTAAATTGGGACCACCCTGTCATACAGTTTATAGACCAAGTAGCACTTCAAAATGTATTTTAAATGTGGAATAATAAAAAAAATTATATAATATCAACATTGCTGGCCTGTTACATAAATATATTTTAGACCACGGCTTAATGTGAATGGGCAGATCTCCAGTGCTAATCCATATTTATGTAGCAGCCTTTGGCAGGGAACTTTAGATTGCCATTAAAAATGTATAAGTGCAAAATCAACAATAGCCGGCTGGCAACTATTAAATGCACTTGATGACCGAGTCATACAAGCTGGAATTCAGCTCATGTAATTCACTGACTGTGATTGAGACAGCACAGTTGGCAGACTGCCACCTGGGCTGGAGTTGGTTAAATAGGCAAGGTTTCCCTCAGCTTGTCCCCAACGGGCATCTCCTGCAGGCTTTCTGGGGACCTGTAGGCTGGCAGTGCCATCGAGAGGGAAGTGCATTTCCTCTAAACTTGAATTTAACTTGAGGAGACTAGTTGTACATCCTCAAACTCAATGTGTGATGGCAGGATTCATAGCGACGAGCAGAGTTGCACTAGCAGAATTGCTGATTCCAAATTGAGGGAAAATTAGCGAGTACAGATTTTTTAAAGTTAAAAATCTAAAATATGCATGCGCTAATTACAGATTTTCAAAAGACACTAGTTTTAGGAGAACTAGGGGTATTCAACCCCTACCCCTACTTTATAATTTGGTAGAGGTACCTTTAACTCCAATAACTGCTTTAAATCTTTTGGGGGTAAGTATTTACCAGCTTTGCAGACAGTGTTAGTGATTTTGGCCCATTCTTTTTGACAGATTTGCTCCAGATTATTCAGGTTGGTTGGGTGACGCTTGTGAACCACAATTTTCAAATAGTGTCACAGATTCTCAATAGGATCGAGATTATGATTTTCACTGGGCATTCACCTTTTTGTTCTTAAACCACTCCAATGTTGCTTTGGCTTTTTCCTTGGGATTCATTGTTAAGCTGAAACAATAGGATCTGACTAAAAACGCACATATTCATCCGATATTAGAGAACGACAAATTCACATGAAAAGTACCAAGTCAGGTCGCATGAAAAGCTATGACTGAATCTAGCCTACATTTCATAACTTTAATTCATGCCTTTTGGACCAACAGTGTTTGTGATTCTATGTGTATTATATTACATTAATTTTTAATCAGCTGATAAATAAAACCGAGGACATTGACATCTTGGTTGTTGGTGTTGGTCTTTTTCTTTCTAGATTTCTGCTTCCCAGTAGGCTTCTTAATTTAATCTTACTTAGACAAGTAAGACATGTCTGTCTGAATGCTAAGATTGAATGTAACCTACATTTCCTAACTTGTTAAATTCATATGATTTAGGTCAATTTTATTGGAATAGGTTTGTAATTTTAGGAGTATCATTTAACATTAAAGTTTACGCTAATTGGACAACAAATGGCACCATGTTGCCAGCCTTTCGCCATAGCATGACACATATATACGTGTGGCTACTGCAGTTTTGACCTTTTTGTGGATAACGCTACTGTCTTGCCAATTACAAACCATGTTGACCTGAGGAACACAAAACATGTTCATTACATCACACTGAAACATATAAACCACTAAACGTTTTTTTTCTCCATAATTTCCATTTAAGCTTGAAACGTGGCTCTAACATTATTTATGTAAAACACAAGTTAATAATCAAGTTTAATTATTAATCTACTGAGTCCCCTAGGGTTTTTGTATTCACAGTAACAACATTTAGTTGAGAATCCATGCCCAACAGCTCACACTGACAGCAGACATGATTAATGAATGGAACT
>JAOVYW010000766.1:0-10755 GCA_025775045.1 Hiodon tergisus | reverse complement strand
CTAGTCACAAAAGGCAAAATGGGTGAATAAGTGAAATGGTTGTTAGGTTTTTGTTGAACGGTCTGAACTACAGAAGGATGACGGTCAGTATTTTCCGGCAGATCATTATTCTGACTATTCTCATTGCGAGGGTTTTTGTTGATTTTTAAAAAGTATTCTGTAGTCAAACATGATATTTATGTGTATATGTTTCCAGCAGTTATTGTTTGTGGTATCTTTGTGTTTTAAATATTTACATCTGTTATCACATTGTTCCTATTTCCTTTTGTAAAACCTGCATAACATATTTTACATGTTATTGTTTTAATTTTTATACAAGTTTCTAAATTAATTCATGATTTTCAGGGTACTTGAAATTAAGGTAAATGTAATGCATTTTCTTACACAATTCATAGTTTACTTTGTAAATAATTTATTAGTGTCCAGTTTTGCTTAATTCTTTTTAACTGCCATGGGTGCATTAAGAGTGTACCGTAAATAAACCTATGCTCCATATAAATTTTCTCGCCATGTACTTTTTGAAAGGGGATATCAACCCTGTAGTGTTTTGCAGAGCCCTGTTAGGTGTGTGACTGTCAGCTTGAAAGGTGCTTTAAATAAAAGTTCGGAGAGTTAGGGCAATAACGAGACGGCTTGAGACGGTGATGATTTCCGTTTCATTACGAAGGGGGCACTCGGACTGGAAGGGCTGTGCTCCTGACGCCCCCTGGTGGGTAGCAAGCAGAGCTTTAAAAGCATCAAGAGCAGGAGGGTAAGGCGAACGTGATAGAATAATAAATAAAAATGATAAAGCGCTAAAAGGTTTAACAGGGACTGCACTGGATTTCTGTTGAAATTAAGAAATCAGACTTCAATAATGTAGTGTAGGTTGTTAAAATCTCCAGACAGTTCTCTCTAAACATATATTTAAAGGTATCTAACCAGACATCAAACCATCAGTCTGTCTGTTGCTCACACCCCTAATCTCAACTTCGCCCACTAACATTTTACACTCCCATGTCGCAATTACAGCTTATTCTTAGTCTCAGTACAGCTACAACTCGCTGCCACCTATCAACTATCAATGTGCTAGTATAGAACATGGAATCTATGTTAGTCACCACATTTATCTACTAACTGTGAAGTCATTTATTTCCATTTTGTTACAATTCCATGTTGTTTTTAATTGTTATATAACATTGCATGAAACGATTAAATTATGTTTATTGCAGTTACTGTCCAAGTTAAATAGTTAAAGCTATACAGAAAAAAATATTCTTCATCCAAGCCCATTGATGTGAAACGTGGCACAATTTAAGTGTTGTATCAGGTAGGGACAGTAGGAGTACAGAAAATACAGGGGTGCATAATTAATTTTAACTATTTTATTTTAGTACACAATCAGCTCTTCAACATTTTTTTTTCCATTACTTTATTAGAAATAAATATTTTGTAGCTTGTAACTGTCTTTATAAAACACATTTCTGGAAAATGGAGGAATGCAGAGATGTTGAATTGAAACAGTCATTAATACATGGAGATCACCCTGTATGCAAGAATTCCCCCTTCCAAACTACTATGGAACTAAAACAGTGACGCAACCAGCAAAAGAAGCTCTCGTTGTCATATCCCATAGATTCCAATTCTTCCTTCTGTGTAAATATGCCTTTCCACCACAGCAATTACAACGTTGTGTACTTCCATAATCACCACCTGGGTACCTGAGCATTCCCTACAATGTAATGCCAAAGTTTGAGAAAGAAAGGTGTCAGTATCCAAGAAATTTGAGCTTGCGTGTGTTCATAAAAAAACCCATTTACTATATCAACAACTATGCTTTCCTGCTCTTTATAGGTTTTGTCTATATAGATTTTTAGGGTTATGATTTCTTTAGAAATATTTCAAGTAAAATTGCATTATTATTTTATATTTATATTTTTATATATATATATATATATATGTTGTCAGAAGCCTTGTTGAAAATTTAAATAGTAATATTCTGTTCGTCCTATTGGCTAATGATGGATATTTATGTCTAAATCTGTTTAGGACCTGATATTTTTGAGGTTTTAAGGTATATTATTATAAATGTGTATAAAGTAAATTATTCTGTTTATTATTTCAGAAAAGTATATATGTATACTGTACACTCAGTGGCCAGTTTATCAGGTACACCACCCTGTTTTCCCCCATCGCTCTTACAGACAATTAGTCACATAGGAAATGACAACGCAATACAACAGGGATATTTAGAATGGCATCTTGGAACCCACAACTCTTTGCTACTTGTCACAGATGGGCTAATGCAGCAAACCTCCATACACCGGGTTCCACACCTATCAGCTAAAAACAAGAAGAAGCTGCTCCAGTCAGACCTGTTCAGACAAAGCATGTTGTTTCAAGCTGATTGCAGTCAGGATCTGACATAAACAGCTAAAGTCCATGGACCCATCCTGCCTGGTGTCAACAGTTCAGGCTGGTGGTGGTGTAATAGTGTGGGGAAAGGCATATGGTTAGGTCATTTAACACTAATTGAGCGATGTTTCAACACACCATTTGAGAGAATTGGTCTGGAGTCTGAATACTTTTTTAAGGCATTGTATAGAAATATTTTTTTCAATAACTGCTAAATCAGATTCTGGGTCGCACAGAGCTAGCCTAACCAGGCAGACTTATGCATGCAGGCAGAGTACACCCAGGACAGGATTCCAGTCCATTGTTGCACAGAAACAGACACCAGTCCATCAGTGAACAGACACAGACAACACCTAATCTATACGAGGAAATGGGAGAGCCCATGTGAACATAGGGGAACTTGCAAATTCTACATAAAATAAATCTAAAAGAATTAAAAGAATGTCTGCTACAGCTTGATTGGATTTTTATTTTACAAGAAAATAATAACAAATCAAAAGCTAATGAACAATGGAAGTTAAAGCTTCTGTTTGTTGTAGATTAATTTGTTCAGATGAATATGGAATTGGTTTAAATTCAATCCCAGAATAGATTTGCTTTGTTAAATTACCCCGTTTTGAATATGAAAGCATTGATACTGTTTTTAAATGTGATTTCTGCAGAATATTATTATTGTAATATCTGACACCCTCAGCAGATAACTATGACAATGGCTTTGATCATCATTATGTCGTTTAAAAAGCCCAAATATACCATTATTCAAATAAATGAAATTGTTTATATTGTCTAATAAGGCTAGAAGGTTAGTTCAGGATGTCAGTGATAGGGTCAAATGCTATTAGTTTCTGGTCCATAATATTGTTTTCTCCTAGCATTCTAAATGGCCATTTCACAATGAAATATCAAAAACATTTCCATAATTGTATTATACAGTGGATAAAGGGGATAATTCCCATTAGTTAGTTATTTTATGTTAATATTAGGTTTTTAAATATTTATTAGTTCCAAATATGTTGCTTAATCCATCTTTCTCCCCCTCCCTTGTAACAACATTTTCAGACCTCCCTTTTCTGACCCCTACTCTCATCCTTCTGACAGGATATAGGTTAAAATACGTGCACGAGGAGTAATCAGGCAATCAGGATCACAAACCTCCAGTTGGACACTTAGCCAAAGAGCACTGACCCACAAATGACCTCATACCTAGTCCTTTTCCGTTTTAGTTTAAAGCTCTATCAAAAAAAAAAAAAAAACGGCTCTACAAAAGCTGATTTACAAGGAAATACCTTTCTGGGCATTCGAATTTGTAATCCAAGTGTAACAAAGATTTTATTACACTATTGATTTTAGGCGTAATCCAGAAGGGAGACATACATTTCTGTTGGTTCATCTGCAAAAATATTTTCTGGGCCCTCAGGACTGATGGAAGTAAAATGATCACTCCAGTTTCCCTTCCAGTGGGGAGTGAAAAACCGTACTAGGACCTGAAACCCTTGGAAATTTAGACAGTGGGTTTTAACCATAGTGGGTTTTGATGTTCAGACACCGGCGAGTGTACGTGTGCGGGTACTATGACCAGCTGGGCCACTTGACTGAGGACTGTCGGAGCCGGACCCAGGTACATGGAACATGGACAAGGAGCAGGCTTGCCTCAGACAAGCGGGGGTGGTGTGGTGCCTGTTCGACCATGAACCAGACCGCTGCCCGTTGTGGCAGTTCGAGCAACGGCTGGATGCGAATAATAACCAGCCTCAGTAGGTGAGCGAGCAGAGGGGTTAGTGTTAGGAATGAAATGGGAAGCAGGGGATTTGGTGAGGGACTTGTGGGCAGCCTGGATGGTGGCCGATCCCCAGTCCCCAGGACGGAAGAGCCCCAGGAAGAGGAACCGGAGGAAGAAGGGGGAGGGGGAACCAGGAGGAACTACCTGAGTTGCCTGCTCATCCACCCTGGAGCCCAGGGGGACCGCGGGTGCTTCCTGACCTTCCGCCCTCGGCAGGGGGGCTGCCTGAGCTGCTTGCCCATCCGTGGGACCGCTGGAGCTACCTGCACTGGAGTTACCTGCGCTCACAGTGACCCCACCAAAATGCCAATTAAAGGTTGTGAACCTTCCCCCAATGCCTCTCTGTCTCTGGCCGGCCGCTTTCAGACTGAGCACGCCCTGACGTGCTACAGTTCTGTTTTGATAAGGAATTTGAAAGTTGATACCTTATGCTGGCACAGAGCCATTTTGTTGGTATGTTTACTTTTATTAAATACAATCTTGGACCTCTGCCTCTCCTCACCCTTCATTATTACCAATGACCATGAAATTCTTCAACAATAAGATAAGCATCAGATTTTCTATAGACTAGGGTGACTAAGACTAAGACTGTGGTTGTGTTGCTAAAACTAGATGTTCAGAGGTCGACAGTGGAGTAACCTCATTGTCAGCAGGTGAAGACTGACAGGACGTCAGGTGGATGCGCCCCAAGCATCAGAGCGGGTCACTTCTCAGGGGCCACTGCAGGGTTTTCTTCCAGTGTTCAGCTGCTGTGGTAGGTAGGGGCTCTTAGGTGGTCTCAATGGACCACACATGGCCAGAGCCTCGTTAGGTACCAAGACAAGTAGACGGGACAACTATAAGTATGGGGGGGGGGGGGTGTCACACGCTTGGAAAGTAAGCGGAATGTGGGATGAATCAGGTTTTTGGTTGTTTCCATTTTGATTTTTTGGAATTAGAGCCTGGGCCGCTGTGTCCCTCTCCTGTAATTGTTTGGCATTGAAATGGACTTAATGGGAAGTGAACTGATTGAGATGAAGGAAAAAGTCTCAGCTAACTTGGCTCACTTTAGGATACTTTTTGTTCGATTTTAAGGTTTGTTGGAGTTATTTTCCGTTTGTTATTTAGTTTTACGTTTCAGTTTTATTTAAATTACATTACGGGAATCTTATTAGGCTTTTGATTATAATTTAGTTGGGGATTTTTGAGGGTTTTATTCCGTTTTCTTTTTTTGTTGAAAGACACAGATGGACAGAGCAGCAATCTTTGCTTGTTTTGACCAGTGGAGTGGGGTGTGGGGTGCCACTTCTTATCACTGTGATTCTGAACCCCACATTGTTAGTTCCTAGTTTTTAGTTTTTTCCTAGTGTTTCACTGTGTGCACAGTGTGGGAATGAGGGCAGGCTCCGCCAAACCACAGTACTCTGTCGCTGGATTGGACTCTGGGTCTAGTCCGAGGCTTTGGAGTGCCGTAGTGGTTGGGCAGCTAACGTAGATCTCCTGGGTTAGGCAAAATTTCCGGCTTTCGCAGTGGCCCACTTTAGTCCTCCCTTTATATTAAAGGAAGGAGGAATGCATGAATTCTACTTCCTGTAAGAAAACACTGTTCCTAGTCTGTGGCTGTTCTATTGTGTTGGTGGGCGGATCTGAGTCATCTGTGCAACCGCTCTCAGATATGTTATCGTCAAGACTCAATAGATACCCCTTGATTTCTGTCACTCCCTGGCATCTCCTTCAGAGTGGTCCTTGTTGAGAATCTTAAGAATGTATGACAACCTTGTGAGATCTTTATAAATTAAGTTATAGATTATTAGTGGTGCAGCAGTCATCGAGAGTGACTGTAACAATAACTATCCTTACTTGACTTCACTTATCTAAGTTACTTTTTTTTAGACAGGAGCATGTATATCTTTTGGCATACAAAGAAGATTGTTAGTTAACAAGCTCCCACTTTCCCCCCTGTTGTTTACCATGTCATAGGCTTCAGTACCCCTAATTTGACAGATTGACCTGGAAAAAAAATTACCGCAAGGCCGCAAGGAGCTTGAGGTGGCTCGGCACGACGGGCAGAATTGCTGTATTCCTTATATAGGACCTATTGTACGACTTAGCTCTCCCACTGAGAGCTGCAGACAATGTGGATGTGCCATTCACCTTGCTTCATCAGAACAACACTCAAGAAATTCAGTCTCCTTTGTCCCACCATGCCCTGCTCCCTTGTAGAAGGTGCACATGCACGTACATTCTATGGTGACTAGCAAGCAAGTCCCTCTCAACTGACTTTGCTTTCGAAAGGAACCGCCATTATTTGGCACGTGCCAGGTGACTCAACAAAACTTCAGGTTCATTTAGGGGTATCAGGCACAGACGGTTATGAGGTGAGTCATTAAAGAGACACCTCATTAAAAGGAATTATTTATGGAATATTTATTTTAGACAATAATATTAGCAATGAGAAGAATATTCATGCCACTATATGTATGGATTGCTTACTAGTATGGCTTTTTACAGAATAGTTTGAAATGTTAGTCCTTTTTGATTCTATAACATTTATAAGTAGTAAAAGGCTACTTATACACTCTAATTTTAGTAATACCAAATACATTATGATATTCGTGAGAGTAGTTTTTGAATCTCATTTTGAACAATTATAATCATCACAGTACTATATAGAAATAACATAATCTCTCTTTTCCAGTGTTCTTATAGACTTAATTTAGAGCCTTGTGTCACTGAACAGACGCCCATACCCACGTGTGCATGCCAACATAAGCTAATTCGGCATTCTTACGTTTAGTTCTTCAAAAGAATGTCCATTTAAACACTGATGATGCTTGAATCCTTGGATACTGGAAGTGAAGCCCATATACCAGACCTTTAACATCAATCCTCTGTTCAGAGGCATTCAGTTGATGACTTCAATCTTGTGAGGAGCTGATTTGAATAACGTGTAGGTTTTATTGCAAATGTGAAGAACTACGCAATAATGAATGTATGAGAGAATGCCAGTGTGCACAGCTCTCAATGAATCTCATGGCACAGGAAAATATGATTTTAAAATGTATTACTTATCCTTGCTGTTTAGCACTATGTAGACCATTACAAACCTTTATACAATTGGGGTGCTGCTGATACACAATTGGTTAATATATTTATACTATGTAGAAATAAATGGTAGTCACTTACACAATGCCGCTAGTGATCCAAAAGGCAATTTAAATAACTTTTTGGCTTTGTAATCCATGTCTTGATTTAGCAGCCATAGGAACGCTTAAACATACAGTCATTTTAATACACAGTGAATATAATCCATAAGTTATTGATGGGCCACGTACAGACATACATGAAAAAAATTATAATGATACGGTTGGCCAAAAAACTTTAGATGGCAGTCTTTTCATATACAATGGTATCAAAGAGCTGAGATTGTGATCTACATCAAATCAGCCATAATCCAGATGTCTTTTGATTTAATTGAGTAAATACTTGCTTAAAAGGAGCTAGCTTAAACAAAAGGATTGGTTGAGGCATCTTATCCCTCTTTTAGCCAGGTACCATAAGCTCTTAATCGATCTGATTGACAAGAAAGAAATACTCATTTTAACTGATTTGGTTTAAGACCTGGTTTAAAAAGGAAAGGCAATCAGACTACTGTTTTCAGACACAGGTAGTATTAGGTAGTTGTCATCAAACAACATTAATTTATAATGCCGAAGCTGATCGTGTTCACAGCAAAACCCACTCTTCTAAGGATGAAACATAAATTATGGCGGAACACCATTATATATAGTGATATACTTAAACAGTTATATAGTTAAACTTCCACAAGTGGAAAACATTGTCTCTATTTCTTACTGAGCAACGTGTAGACTAATTCATACTTGTTTTGCTATCAGGGTTCAGTCTCTCGTTCAGTGCAAAAAGAAATCCAAGTGGAGAGCTTTTCTGGTTGATTGGGTTTTCATCATCTGCAGACGCAGGAGTCCACGGTCATGTTGGGGTACACTTTGAGCACCACGTTCTTGTCCTGGTCGAAGAAGAGAATACTGAGGGAGGACATCCTCTCAGGCACACAACCTGGCTCTGGGATACCAGGCACCACTCCCACCGCCCGGACGATGCTCTGGATGGTGGCATGGTTTGAGGGCTTCACAGACTGCATTGGAAATAAGGTACATGGTGTTAAACAGCAGACACAGTCCTTATACACACACAGCAAACCACATCCGTCACCTTGTCTGCCACACTGACAGCAGTGAAACTTACAGCAGAGGTTTAAACCCTAGCCACAGGGGTAAAACCTGTAGCACCTGTGGCTGATAAGAAGTTTTTAAAAAACGTAATACTGTATTAAATACTGTACAAAAACTGGGTACAATTATGTATGTGTTACTTCCATTGGTTGCCAGAGAAAAAGAAAAATTGGTGTTTGCGAGGCCTTTGAATGTTATTTTTTCTGTGATCTTGGTTGTCTTATGGCTGAAATGTGCCTGGGGAACATAATAAGATTCTTACAAATATTCTGACTGGAACGCTTAAAAAACTCTAAGGCAGTCTTAATTCTCCACTGAGGTGACCCGCTAATAAAACCTAACATAAGAAGAAAAGAAAACCTAAATAAAACCTTATTTTTGGGTCTAATTGTCACTGAATCCACAAACTCACAAACGCTGCACTTACCAGAAGCTGACAAGCCCTTTATGAACTTCTACTAACATCGTAGTTCTTCTCACAAAAATAAAACATTCCCACTGCTCTCTCCCCATTTTCTGGGCTTATAAATCTAGTCCTGTCTTTGCAGTATAATAACTGGTGACTATGTGTTGAGTAAAATAATCTGGGCAGGCAAATATACAACTTTCATTTTCCAGTAAAAACTATTCAGTGATTTAGATTTCACGTGATATTAATGTGTGTGAGCTATATTTTAGTAATTTTTAAACTGTAATACTATTAAAGGAAACTATTAGTTAATTACTACTTTAAACAACTTTTATTAATTCTATAATTAGATAACTCTATAACTACATAGTCATTATTAACATAAGTCAATTATATATAACATAAAGGTTCAAACTTTATCATAATTTAAGTACATAATATTATTTATACAAATACAAATCACTCTGCAATGATTTTACTGCACTACGCCTCAAAAACTTGGATTGACCTCCAAAAATAGGACTACATCAATTTCAGAACTCATGCTATAATCCTTATGAGTAGGACTGTTTTCAGAAAGAAATGAAGATAGTACAAATAACAGTAAACATTTTGTAGATGTTCATGGTGTCTGACTAGCAAGTATACAATTTATACCATTATTATGTTGAACCATGCATGATTGTGTCACTTTAGTTTCCCTATTTGCAAGGTTGCACAAACACATTGGGCAATATTGTATAGATCGTATAGACATACTGACAGGCATTTGTCCTTTAAACAGAAATTAACATGAATAAGATAAGGCAGGGAAATATACACCAAGGTGGTAAGACACCTATCACTAAAATGCATTTTTGCTCTTTTTGTGTCTTCGACTTATTTTTCAATGTAAATCAACAGTGACACCACCACAAACCTTGGTGCTTGAGAGTTAAATCACTGGGAAAATGTTTAAATTAACAATTTCAGATTATTCCAGAAAATGTATCACATTAATAGTAAAGCCTTCAGAGTATAAATCCAACAAACTAAGCACCAAGTGTAAGCAGGCTTTTATTTGTAGGCACAAACATGTGATCTGTATCCATAGGGTAAGTTGCCCCCTCCTACATTGAAAAAGACCCTTGCCCCTAGTTGCCTATTGTTCTGGCCTGAATCCCAGCTTTATAAAACACACATAAAATCTATGTTTTCAACACATCAAAAGAGGCAAACAAAACTGAAATGTTGTAAAGTCATTGATCAAATCAAATTTTCATCACTGAATAAAGGGCCTTTGAATGAGTCTATGTATAAACTCTGTATACACTCATTGAACTTATGGAATATATGAAGTGATTTTGAACACCTATTTGAATATTCGACTATAAAAAAAAATATATATGTTTAATTATTAATAACTTCAGTTTTATATTTTCAAAATATGGTTAAAAAACACACCTTTAGTTGGGTGCTTGAGTACAGGTAAATGGCAGTTTGCATTTTTTTACAATTAATCATTAAAATGGCCCCTTTGCCCCATACTGGTGGGGGCATCTCAAGAATGGGGGCAAGAACGGGTCCCTTAAAAATATATATTTTGTTTAATTACAAAAAAAACAATGACGTGTGTCCTTCATGTGTGGGAATACAATCAAATCAAATATGATTCATCCATATTACCTCAAATATTTCACATTAGTACTCTTCATCACAGGGAGCGATGTGCAATATTGTGTATTCCTCAACCACAAGAGGGCACTAAGCGGCCTGAATCCAAACGAAAGCGGTTTGAGTAGCAAGCGTCATTGACCACTTCTAGTCTACTAGTAAAGCACCTGTATTGTTATACTAGTTGCAAACCTGCAGATTAAAGATTGTTGTTGACCCTTGTAAAATGAAATTTCCGACTGACAACAGATTAATTGAGTTTTTAAGGGTTTGGAATGTTGTTAAAT
>JAOVYW010000765.1:0-17108 GCA_025775045.1 Hiodon tergisus | reverse complement strand
CCCCCCCACTATGTCGAAAATGTGTGGTAATTTCTACATGTTGAAACCAAAATGTATGAAAATACCCTTTAATAAAACCTGAGAATGTGCAATTTAACCACTTGTGAATTGTTTGCTTACAAATCTAAAACTGTGGAGTACAGAGGAAAATCAAGAAAAAACATTTCTTCATCCCACACATTATGGAGGACACTGTATATAGAAAATTAAATAAATAGAAATATAAAAAAGGCTATATGTCTATTAGTGAATTTGAATAGACATCTATTATAATGATTATATAATATTAAAAGGTCTGCTATATGTCTGTTTGAATGCAATTCTGTTTTGGATCACCACTATACTTCCAGTGGTGCTGGACTATATAACTCACTTTTCCAGTGACCTACATTTTCATTACAAATTTCCTGCCAATGGGAAATACTTGTATACCAGGCACCGCAGTTGATTATGTAGCGATCACTGAAATACACGGATTGCCATCCAATCAGCAGACTGCGTATCTGCCCAGGCCCCTCGTCGGCTGGAGCCTGCCCTCTCCCTCCCCTCTCCGACGGCACGCGCCTCTGCCTGCCCCAGGGCCCTGTGTCGGTGGCGGCAGCTGCAGCATGTCGGAGATGGAGAATGGCACCCATCACAGCCGCTCCATCTTCTCCGCACCGCAGCTCATTGGTCTGGAGAAAAACCTCTCTGCCCCTGACAGTTGGGAGTGCTCGGCAGCAGGCTTTTGAAAAATCTTTCTATTGAAATAAGTTCTATTGACTGAAGGTGGGTTCCTGTGAGATATGGTCGGTTGATTTCTTACAGTAGCCACTGTAAGTAATCACCTATGCCACCACACATATATAAGGATATGGAGCATATAACTTTGATAGTACTAAGGTTTCCATACCGCTTGAACTGAATATGGTTTTCTGTAAATATTTTCAGCAAGTGGGAACCCATTTCTTTCCTCACAATACATTTTTCATTAGGCCTTGTGGAGCTGTCACCTTTAATGTCTTGAGGAGGTTATTGAGGGGTCAGAGAGCACCTTGGAGGTGGAGAGGTGGTTACAGCATGCTAGCCAAAATGGGCCTACGCTGTGTTCACAGATCAATCTCCCGTTGCCAAATTCACTGCAGCGTTCCGTTCCTCGGTACACTTGGACTCTGAATGCAGGAGTACGCCGGCAGTAGGCCAACACAAAGTGTAAGTATGCACAAAACAATCCCACAAGGGCCACGGGCATCGCCTGTGCATTTTCATCTCCCTGGCAGCCCAGCCAGAAATACCGCTGTAGCAAGGTCATGATTTGGATGCCATTTGTGTGGGTAAACGTCATAGGGCAGAGAACCACTTTCAGAACTGACTAAAATGTTCCATAATGTGTTAATTAAATGCCAAGGTTTGTGAAAGCAGTCAGAAATGCGCTCATTTCTTTTGCCTCCCGGAATGTTGTTGAAAACTAAACTTTTGAGCACAGTGTAATAACTAGAGTTTAGAAATAGGCTTTTAGAAGACATTTTATCTCCTACCATACTTTGTATATTTGATCCGTCGGAATGTTCTTAACAATGGCTTGTTGCTGAAATGTTGGAAAAGCACACCGGGGTGTGCCCGGTTCGGGAGTGATCAGAGAACGAGAGGTGGGTGGAGAGTTTTATTGGGCATAATAACAATAATATAAGTAAATTCAACCAATGCAAAGAATACAACAAAAAAATGCCTATTTGGCACTTAGTAATCAGTTCAAACCTCTAATCACAAACATAACTAAAAGGCTCAACAAAACATACCACCAAACAGACTTCTTAGTCTAACCTAACTCTTCTTTTTAGCCAGCTCATTTTCTACAAGATTTTGGAGTGTGTCTGTTGGAAATTTTGCCCCAGTGCACAAAGCAAGGTCCATAAAGACATGGTTGGATGAGTTTGGTGTGGAAGAACTTGACTGGACTGCACGGAGCCCTGACCTCAACCCTATCGAACACTTTTGGGATGAACTAGAGATTGTGAGTCAGGCCCTCTCGTCCAACATCAGTGTCTGACCTCACAAATGCTCTTCAGGAAGAATGGGGAAAAATTCTAACAGACACACTCCCAGAAGAGTGGAAGCTGTTATAGCTGCAAAGGGGGGACCAACTCGATATTAATGCCTATGGATTTAGAATGGGATGTCATAAAAGCTCCTTTAGGTGTAATGTGTAGGTCCCAATACTTTTGTCCATATAGTGTATAACATTACAAAAGCTATTGTAACGTGCTGTCTCTGTTGCCTGACAGATTGGAGGACGGCACATTCTCTGGGGCTCACACAGATGCAGGTGGACCTGGGACCAGAACCGTCGCGTGAAATGGAAGAAGGCGGTGAGGGATTGAAGGCTGAGGGGGTGGAAAAGGGAAACGTGCAGAGGCCTGAGCTGCAAATGAAAAATGAGAGATACAAGCCAGAATGCCCTGACATCTGCTTGATCAACATTCCTCAGAACAAAAGGCCTTAGAGGCCCCCTCCAAAAGACCGATGACTAAGAGGGCGAGCTGAAGGGCACAAATATTATTTCACCAATATTTAGCTTCATCCAAATTCTTGCTTATGTTCCATGTGTGCTCCTAGGTGCTGAAAGTAGGACTAAGGGCTCCCACCAAGCCCAAAGGCATGCTGAAGAAGAACTCCATTCCCGCTGCAGAGGAGGTCAAGGCGGCGGAGCGGCTCGCTCTGTTGGCAGAGGAGGCGGTGCACCTCCAGAGGGCTACGGGCCCGCGGCACATCCTGCAGGCTGACGCATTGCGCTCGAGCAGCAACAGCAACACACCAGCGAGACTGAGAAACAACCCTCAGACAACCCGCGTGCTGCAGGCTGGCACAGACTGCACAGACTGCACAATGAGAGCGCGCGGAGCCTTAGCAACCCGCCAGCACGGTAAACGACCGTGACCGAGCTTCCGGCTTTGAGGAATGCAGGAAGGGGATCTCAAAATTCTTTCTTTTTCACACTGAAATTAACTGGCTTTGATTTAACAACTCTCCTTTCACCTATAGAGACCCCCGTGTGCACATAATGAAACACATTTTCTGTGATATTATAAGTGAACTCCACAAAGATAATGCCATTAAATATGTCACAGCTCATTTGAATTTGAAATTCAAATCAAATAATGTCAAAAACCTATGCTGCATCCATTGGATGTATATTTAGCTATTTCGTAGTTTTATTGAACAATGTTGGTAAACTCCTTTTGGTTTCATCGCCAGCCTCTGTTGGGAAATAAGCAGCTAAACGAACATCTTGTTTTTTTACGGTTTGAGAAATGGTTTGAGAAGTCCTCTTTTACTCTTATTCCTACATCTGGATGGGTGCAGAAGACAGCCAAAGAAAACCTTCAGCTCCTGCTACCATTCCCCAACTGATAAACATAGTGGAGTAATTGTTAGGATATGAACACCCATCTTGTGGGTTTTTGTTTGACTGTTGTATTCAAAACAATGAGAGAATGACTATTCCAAATTCTGAGCGCAGGGTAGAATTCAACCGTCTTCATCTCTCTGAGGGCTTTCAATGTGTGGAAAGGTATGCTCAGGTTGCAAATGGTAGCTGAAGTGAATTGTGATTTAATGTGTGCCAACAGACTTTAAACAAATAAAAGCTCACTTCAGACCAAAACCAATCGACGGTGTAGAGGTAGCCCATTCCTGTTATTAGGCAGTTTTTAAAAATAAAGAGTTGAGTGACATAGGATTAAACATTCAATGCTAGGACATGGAGCAAGGAGTACACCTGCCTATGACCTTGACCAGGTGGGACATCATTTTAAGGACTTGAGCATTAGCGCAGTGCATTCACAGCATGGAGACAATTTGCAGTGCATCATTCTGGCATTGCTCATTCACTAATCTACAAGGATAATGATATGAGGGATTTGTTGGGCCTCCCAATGAGCAAATACAATAAAAATTAGTCAAAGTATTTTTTACTTTCTACTGAAAGATCATTGCCCATTAGAGAAAGGCTATTTGAACAGGATTTACTAACCTAATCTACTAGACCTAATGGCGATAGGTGAGTATGTAATTGGAGAAGACAATCATCTAATCGCATGCACTCCAACACACATATGATGTCATGTGACGAAATAATGACCTTGCGCAATGGCCCCCACTCCCCTTTCCCCGTGCCATTCCCTGTGGTGAGGCTTCAACAAGGTGGATGAGTGTCGAGGAGATTTGCCTGTGGATAGTAGCATACGGAAAGGCAGAGGAGATGGCTTGGTTGCTTGGTTTAGACTGCTGCAGGATGCTGAACTGGTGGAAAGGAGGGCGGTGTGAAGGGCTCAAGCCGAACGTGTCTTTTCAGTTCACTGAAAACTGAAAACGACCCGTGTCATTCGTCATCCCTTCTTGGCCGAATGACGCGCCTGGGCCTGGGAGCCACCAGGATCAGGGCATGTGGAGGCCTGTAGCCCTTCACACAAATCAATATCTGCAGCACTGCAAGCAAAATCTTTTATTAGGCAAAGCATTTATTGCAGTAAGACGTAGTGAATAAGTAAAACACAAGTATGGTCAGAGCTTTATAAACTGTTACCGTTACTGTAGTCAGTACTTCTAAAGTTCTCTCTAATTCCCCCGGTCCCCTCCCCGCATCTCCCACTCAGTGTTAACATACAGGCCCATCCAATTAGAGTCTCTGAATTTCTTTCCTTGGTATGCTTTTTTCATAACACTGTCAAGGAACCATCTTTGTAATTTGCAAGTATCTCTTTTATTAGACCTGATCAAATTAAAACCATAACATCCCGACAGAGGTCGCAAAATACTTCCTAGGATAAAAGCACAAGAAAAATCTAATTAATGCAGGACCAAATCCGGTCCTGTCGCATATTATTGTAAACCCAACCAAATCTGAAGATTACGAGCTATGACCCACATCTCTAGCCTTTCACGGGACTTTATCAGAAACTCTGAAGTGGTTGGAAAAGCCATTGTGCACTGAACAAAAAGTCAATTAAGGGAGGATGTTTGTGAACATTATCAAGATTCTCAAGGGAGCGTGTGTCTTGTTCATGGTTATTTCATGAATAGGCACTTAAGGCTGAAAAGTAAACAGACTAAATATACAACATTATGCACATTTTTTTTATGTTTCCAAGGGAGCCCAGGGATGGTGTAAAAATTAAGTTTACTTTCTGTCTCTAGTGCTGAATGGGTGTGTACTGCAGAATGTTACAACCTGGGCGGTTTAGTGCCTTGTTTAGCTTTGCTTCTTTTATTGAGATCAGGAATAAATACAAACATATAAAATTATTTTAAAAGAAAATAGCAACATTTAACAGGTTGACTAGTGAGGTTATTTGAGATTACCGTCCCCTGCCTTTAACAGATTAACTAGTGATAGGTTATTTGAGATTACCGTCCCCTGCCTTTAACAGAACATTTTTTACATTTTACATATCTGGCACTTAGCAGACGCTCTTATCCAGAGCGACGTACAAAAGTGCTGTAGTTATAGGGTTAAAGTGCAATACAAAACTGAGCTATCTTGCTCTGTTGACAATAGAGAGCAGGTCTATTGAGAGCAGGTATAAGACAAATGCTGCGAATAGATAACATATGAAATAAACATGCTTAACCAACACAAAATCTACCCATCATAATCTATGCCTAAACATCAAAATAAGTCAAGAACATGAGCATCCAAACAACAGTTCCCGGGGGGTTAATAAGTACCAATAAGTATCACCTATGTCACGAAAGGCTGTCAAAAAAACTACAGAACAACCGTACCTTGAAATATCACAACACAAGTGGCAAGTCATTTTAGAGCATTGTAAATGCATGCTGATAGCAGTGACAAATTTAGTGAGTTAAATTTTGAAAGCTAGTTCTTTCAAGCGACTTAAATCGTTTACAATTACACGCTTCATTCATAATTCCAGCACTGAAACAGGACACTGATAGGAAATGTTAACCACCAATGCTAAAATGTAAAGGTTTTATTTGTCTGTTGGTTGGAAACTCATGGAGCAGGAGACGTTTAGAGCAACCAAGCTGTGGTTTAGAAATACATTAACGTTGGGACTTGCTAATCACACCTATCATAACAGTATTAAATAGCTTTTTCTTTTTGGGAAGAAATATAGCGCTAGTAAAAAAAAGTTATGCAAAGTATGATTAGCTGGTTGCCAAAATTTTGATTTGGCCCCAACCTAAGAATTTTCAGATAATGGTATCCAGCAGATGTGCTATATTATTCATATGTGTGCATTTCGCATTATAAGTTACAAGCATTAAAACTGCAGTACTAAACAAGTTATTTTACTCCTCTAGAGAGCTGTGAGCTGAGGGTAGTGAAAAATTATGTGAGGGGTATTTTAGGAACATTGTGCACATTGTTTTGCTTTCCATTAAATACCTTTATAGCAATATTATTATTGCTAATATTGAAGTAGATACAATCATTTTAAAGAATCACAATAATGAAAATATTGCTTTGTAATTTTTATTGAGAACGGATGCAAGCTAAAAAGGCCTTTAGTTTCATGAGTATGTGTGAATGAGTGGCCCAATTGTTTACTCTTTTGATTCCTTCCCTGATAAAGAAGGTAAAATGTCAAGTTATCAGATTCATGGACCACAAGACAAGGATCAAGTAGATCCAAATGTGTGTCCCCTCAGCAACAGTCTCAACAAGTATCATACTGTATGAGCATACTGTATAAGCTACATTCACCCAACAGAATATGGCTAGACTTGTATGGATCAACCAGCAGTATTTGAATTGCATTAGACCTGTAGATTGCAGGAAAGCTGTTTCAGGTGTCAGAGACATTTAAAGGTCTTCAGCTTCCCATATTTTAACTCTCATTTCCTTCAGAAAATTACTTCACTAAAACATTGAACCCAGACTATAGCCCTGCTCAGGTGCAGTTTAAGTCAAGGTTTCCATCAAATATTTATATAATTTTTTTCAGCTAACATACAGCCCTCTGTGACTTTTTCAGGACACTGTATTTACATACAAAACTTTACATATTTTTATTGTGAAGGGTTTGAAGCACGCAAGGGCATGCTGGGTCCAAGAGCAGCCAGAGACCAACACATTGGGGGAGGGTTTAAGCCTTTTAATGCGCATTTTTAAACAAACTCAATGCTTCTCATACACAACAAAACAAACACCTAAACAAAAACCTCCCTTCCGAGGAGAAAATGACCAAAACCAGTTGATACCATAAGGCACAGCAGTCCCTACCTGCTGCCTCTTTTTCCTTTGACTTCCCCAGTTCTTTCCTGAGCCAGTTCTGCTGGCTCATTTAAAGGCCTATAAGTGTTGGCACCATCAGTGGAACCAGGTGGAACCAGGTGCACAACCAGGTCCAAATTAGAGAACCCTCCCTCTTGGCATTGTCCTGCTGAGGAGGGTGTGGCTGCCCGCTGCATGCCACCGAGTTTAAACAACGTTTTTCCATGCTTGTTCAATGAACCATAAACAATTAATGAACATGCACCTGTGGAACGGTCGTTATGACACTAACAGATTACAGACGGTAGGCAATTAAGGTCACAGTTATAAAAACTGTAAACTGTAAAAACTTAATTAAAAAAAGGACACTAAAGAGACTGCCTGACTTTGAAAAACACCAAAAGAAAGATGCCCAGGGTCCCTGCTCATCTGCGTGAATGGTGCCTTAGGCATGCTGCATGGAGGTATGAGGACTGCAGGTGTGGCCAGGGCAATAAATTGCAAAGTCCGCGCTGTGAGACGCCAAAGACAGTGCTACAGGAAGACAGGAAGGACAGCTGATCGTCCTCGCAGTGGCAGACCACGTGTGCACAGGATCGGTACATCCAAATATCACACCTGCAGGACAGGTACAGGGTGGGAACAACTTCCCTCCATCACTGCTCAGACTGTCCGCAATAGGCTGAGAGAGGCTGGACTGGGGTCTTGTAGGCCTGTTGTAAGGCAAGTCCTGACCAGACATCACTCGCAACAATGTCGCCTATGGGCACAAACCCACCTTCGCTGGTCCAGACAGGACTGGAAAAAAGTGCTCTTCACTGACCAGTTGCCATTTTGTCTCATTTGGGGTGATGGTCGTACTCACGTTTATTGGCGAAGGAATGAGCGTTACACCGATGAGAGTTTATGTGGCCTATCAGTCAATCAAAAATAAAGTAAGGTTCCACTTCCCAGAATTCAAAGCCACGTTGTCGAAGTTCATAGGGCATTGCATGGCCAAACTTTAAACAATCTGATCATTTTTTCTCAGAATGGAAGTTAAAGCAATTTGGCGAAACTGAACTTCCAACTGGTGATTTTCTGGGCAGGTTATGTACTGCACGTTGGATGCTTTAGAGAGACAACAATGTCTTGGTTGTTGGGACACAGCTTTGAGATAAAAAGTTGACCTGGCATGACCAAATGGTCCTCCCTTAGGACGAGTATTTATTGATAAAAAGAAAATGCTTAATGTGTCTAAATCTGGTTATATTGTTTTGGTTTTTGGGTTTATTTTGACCTTTTTGTCTGAAAGTTTATCTATTCCGGATAAAATAGAATAAAATACTGCTTAGTCTATGTGTATTGGTTTCCAGTTAAAAAAATCTTTACAAAAGGGATATGTGTTTGCTCTATTGCAGACAGTAACAACAGTATCACTCTTTAAGGTAACTAAAGTAAAAAAAAGTAGGAGAGTGACATCAGAAAGATTTGGCCCAAAGTGGAGGTACACTCAGTGGCCAGTTTATTAGGTACATCCATCTAGTACAGGGTCGGGCCCAATTTGTCACCAAACCAGCCTGAATTCTTTGGAGCATGGATTCCACAAGGTATCAGAAACATTACACAGGGGTGTTGTGCCCACTTGAGTAATTTCTCTTTATTCTTAGCTGATGAGGGTGGGACCTGGTGGTGTTTTTTTCTGTAGTAGCACTTCTGTGACTCTGTTGTGTGTGAAAATTATTGGAGGGTGGCTGTTTCTGTGGCATTGGAACCGGCACACCTGGACCTGATGATCATAACAAGCTCGAAGTCACTTAAGTCACGTGTTTAATCCATTCTGACGTTCAATCTGAGAGTAACTGAATGCCTCGATGCCTGTCTGCCTGCTTTGTATAGCAAGCCACGGCCATGTGACTCTGTAGGAGTCTGTTGTCTGCAGGAGCAATCCATGAACAGGGTACCTAATAAACAGGTCACAGAGTATATTTCGTAAATTAGCCAGCAAAACTGCCATGTGTGTACCAATGTACCAGCTTCTTGTTTACACGGGTTATAGATAACATTACATCAGATTTTTCTATTTGAACCTGCTGAATTATTTTTCCTTACAACAGAAAGCTTTAGCCTAATGGCCCTATTGGTGCAATCTGGCTGTCACAGAGGGATGAAAAAAGCTGAAGCAGCCACACAATAGTTCCCTGCTGAGCCAGGCTGTTCAATCAGTCAATCAAATTTTATTTGGTTACAGCTCTTTCTCCACCATCAACACTCGATACGTGTGGCTGGGCTCAGCTGGTGTTTATTTCCTTTGTGTCCTATCACAGATCTTGTTCAGAAGATCTAAAACAAATCTCAGGCACATGCACAAACACACTCACAGTATTGGAATCTATGGTAACCCTGATATAGTTAGCAAGACAGTCAGAGGAAAGCAAACCTGATGCTCTTATAAAACATTGACACTATAATGAAAATTAGAATATAAGAATTCTCTAATGCTTAACTTGAACAGGAGAGCGTGTTATACTTATTATCTGCCTTTAAATGGAACTAAGCTGCATTCACTTATCTGCCGCACTCCAACGAGAACTGTTTAAATCCACTTTATTCATCGAAACAAAAGATAGTTCAGGTGGGGGAAATACATTTCCCAGCATTCATCGACTGAAAACAAGGAAACTTGGATGAAACGGAAAGTAATCCCAATTGTTCCCACACTTTTCATGTTTGGTAGTTAGCTCCTCCTAAGGTACTCCTTGTTTTAAGTATAAACACCATGCCACCATTAGGATTTAATTTTACTTTTATTATATTGCAGTGATATGTTGAGAAGGAGAAATGCAATTTAAATAAACGTGTATACATTAGACAGTTATGTTTTTGTGATTCATTGATCCTCAATCACATGCAGTTAATTATGTAAATGTATTGCCTTGCATCCAGTGAAGAAAGAATTGAAAAAAAAAAGTGTCCTTTATTCAACTCACGAGAATGTCAAACCTTGACTCAAGCAACTGAATTAATTTAATTCTCTATTCCTTTTTGGAAAGTGCAAAATATGTTATGAACTGACCCTTTAAAGGTGGGGAATGGCAAACGCACAGCAGGAATGTCTGACTAAAATACAGGAACCAATGAGAACACACCGAACACAGAATAAACAAAGGCTCACTCTGAAAATGGTTGAATGAAATGTCGCAGAACCATGATGACGTGCTCCCTGTGAGCTGCATGCATCTCACTTAAAAGTTTGACAAAAGATTTGGTCATTTAACCTCTCTGAAACTAACCTTTCATCACTTATGGAAAAAATCTAGCTTTACTTAGGTTATTTAGCCTACACCTCCAAGCCTTCCCCAGCAGTGATGAAATTATTTAGGAGGGACTAAATCTGGTGAGAACTACACCTAGGTTTAATGCTCTATGGCTCACAATTCTCCACAATAAGATAAGGTCTAGACTCTTGACCTTTGAGTCTGGATCGCATACAATCATACCACTACATTATGTCCCTCCTCAGTCATACTGGAAGGGGAAAATATCAGCAGGGGTTTACGTCTTAGTAACAGAAAGAAAAGCATCAAAATAAAGGAAGTTTTCTTTTATTGCAACTCCCCATGTCTGCAGCCTAATGAGGCGAGTGAGGTTATTAGCAGCAACTGCCTGCTCTTCCTCTTCGCACTAACACAGGCTTACGTTACTCTCCTGCATCAATAGAGGGCAGTGTTTGACCTAGCTTTGTTGCAAAAAAACCAACCAGGATTGTGCCTCTGTAGTGCCCCTCATCAGGTTCCTTTGGAAACTGAGGACAGTAGAAGTGAATTAAAAAATGATGAAATCACATGTAATCTAAGTGGACATGTGAAAATGAGGCACTGAACCTTGGGGTATTGCCTTCTAATGGTTGCTGTGTGTTTTTTGTTAAAAATTATTTTCAAACACAGCATCGACTTTACAAATTTCTAAATAACAATAATACTGCGGCAATATAATAAAAAATAAAAATAAAACGATATTACCAAGGCCACCGGGCCATCACAGAAATTGACACTGAGCGTTGTTGTTTTTCTTTACTCAATTTTCATGAATTAATCAGTGACTGAAATAAACCAAATTGAATAATATGAGACAACCGAGTTATATGTTTGATAAAAAACAAAATAAAATAAAAAAACATGGATTTGGGAGCACAGCAGCTCTCCTGTGTGTGTGAAGCAAGGTTCCATGTGGCCTCTTCTGAGTATTTGTCTCTGACTGACGGCACAGTGGTGTGCTGTGTATTAAACAGTGTAAAGGTCCTTTGTGACAATGCAGTAGAGCTGGTATCAGAGCCAGTCAACAGATCAGGTCCAAAATTGGCCAGTGAGGGAAGTGAAGCCATGCATTCTAAGTTATTTGAAGCACAAGAAAATTGATCTAAAATGTGCGTGTGTGTGTGTGTGTGTGTGCGTGTCTGTTTCTATATATGTGCATCTTGTGCAGAAAAGTGTGTACATATTTGTGTACAATGTTTGTGCATTATATATTCTGTGCACGTGTGTGGACATATACCTTTTGTATACACAGGCGACTTTTGGTTCACCTGTGTTTGAGCATGTATCAGTAGGCATGTGTAATTGTAACTGTTTGTAAAAATGATTATTGGCTAACTGCCTGTTTCAGTTGCAGTAAAACAAAAATTGCAAAATATCCTTTTGGGGGGCAACGTACAGCATATGCTGCTCAAACCCAAAGGATTTTTCTCTGACGTGTTGCTTGAGACAGAAGTCAGGCATCCATGTGAAAATGCTGGCAGATACATACTGTCCTGGCACGCCGCCGGCGCAGAGGCACCTCCAGCACGTAAACATGTGTAATGCGTCAGACAAAACCTTAAATCATGTCATTACATGGGGGTTGAGAATTATAATCTTGCAAATGGGTTTTGGCGTTTGAAAGTCGCCCAGCGGTGCACACGTTCCCCCGCGCTTCACACTTGAAGGGACGCCAAATGAAATGGAAAAGCCGCACCGTTGGATGTTACTGAGCGGGAGACGGGATGCAGAGCTTAAAGGTGCCGTCTGCTGCGCGGATCGGATCGCGCAGAGAGGCTCTGAAAAAGAGCACTTCTTGTGCGTTCCCCTGAAAAAATTTAACCAAGGGAAGGCCAACGAGGTGTTGGGAAATTGAAAATTCTCTTTCATGAAGCTTTTACTTCTGGCGCCTGCCCCAGTAGGACTGTGGAATTAAAATGCTCCTTTCAAAGGTTTCAAAGGTGCCTAAATGAACACTTCAGAAAGGACCCTATCCTTAAAAAATGGCATACGGCCACATATGGCGACATACGGCAGAACCCTCCAAAGAACAGAAGGTTTTTCTTCTCTTCGGCCTGCCTCACTCCAACACCTTGTCTTGTGATTTTTAAATGGACAGACTTCTCACACATTGCCATTGCTGACTTTTTGACTTTTTTTAAGGCATGGCAAATTGACCCTGAATTAAATATATATATATAAATTAGGCAACTTTCCTTTCGTCAGTAACAATAAGACACCCAGAGAGCCCAATTTTTTTTATTTCTGTACCTAAGAACTTCCCTTCCCATCTTCATACAACCATGTATAAAGTAAACTACCGAATTATGGAAAATCTGAAGCTCACGTTTCCTTAATCGGTGAACTAATAGGAAAACACCATGAAAATGTGTGCCACATACAATCCCACAATCAACTCAAGCTATACGTCACTCAAATGCTGTATGGTTTTATGTGCAGGCTTCTGTGCAAACAGAACAAGAATATGACCAGAATTGAATAAAAATTCCAGGCCAGATAGTCACAGCGAAGGTGGGAGACGTGTTGGTATAGAAGGGGGGCCAATATTGCTTTTTAATATAGATCTTGTCTCACTCGGTGACCTTCCTGGCTTATGCTGCAGATGTGATCACATCCTTGTCGTCAGTTGATTTTGCTGAGGAAACCCTGCATAATTTCCAGCCCATGTTTCCACTCATGTTTGTCATAAGGAGCAGCGGGGTAATTTATTGGATTGGATCTAGGGGGACGATAAAACTTTATGAAACACATGGCAGGAAAATTTAATATGAGCTACAGCAGGTTAAAATGGGAAACTGTTGTATCTATCTTGTTAAACGCAAATTCCGTGAAGCACCCCAGGAACTCCAGTGCATTTCACCCTCAAATTCATTTTTTTAAATTTTATTTTATTTTTTTACAAAATTGCGTAATTGTGTTTTCTTAATGAAAAGCTGGGCTCAAACGTTTGGGTTCAGTCCATCTGCTGTGACAAAAGGCCTCAAAACTTTTCTTTTGCTCCAATGAAACTCATCGACCCTGGCCCTAGGGTTAGGGTTAGGGTTAGGCTCAGCCAGAGCTTTAATCATCACTGATGCTAAAAAGCCAGCTCACCTCTGGAATGTCAGTGTGAGCTTATTCTGATCACACTGTTGAAATGCTGTATATTTTAATGGTAATCAGGATTCATATGGGTGTCTGGCTGTGACATTATGACATTGCATCGTGTGTTAGTACTGATGATTGATGTTAGTCCTCTGTAGCTGAGGAGTGACAGCCGACAAACACCAGTAACGAGGTGTGAGACAAGAGGCTGGTGCTAAAATCTCTCCTGAACGTTGACTGCGAGAGGATTTGAGCAGATCACGGAAGGGCCCTATCTTGAATCTTCGCCTTAAATTGCAAGAGTTTCTAAGCTCTTTAAAGTTCCCAGGGGCTATACTGTAATATGGCTGATTAGTAACACCATGATCTGCTGGGTGAAAATAAAAATTGCAAATTCCCATCTCACCTTATTAAAATGATCCTCCTCAATGGGAAGAAACCACCAAGGCACATCAACTTTTCCTGAATGACAGCATCAGGATGAATCCCAAGGTCCTCGGTAAACAATGCTCGACACTTGCATATTTTCTCTGCTGTTTGCGAGCATCAGTGGCTGTAAGCGGCCCTAAGGAGCACACACCGGCCGAGAGGGAGCCGCGACGGGGGAACGATGTTGATATAATTAATCCTTTTTTCCAGCACTCTAACGACTCTCTCTGCTAAGCCAAGCTGACCTTCCGCATGCACCTTCCTGGCAGTAAAAGGAAGCTCGAGTCTCTCACATACTAATGGAGCGGTGACTGGCTGGATGGGCCTTATGTACAAAAAACACTGATGTGAAAGTAAAATTAAAAGAGGGGGAAGGCGCCTTCATTTGCATGTTTACTACCCTCAATTCAGTGCAGTTGCTGCTTGACGATTATTGAGAGGGTTCTATCTTGGGCCTGGGGAAAGGAAAAGGAAGACATAGGCGTTCGGACACAAACCCAAAAAGACAGTTCACTCCCTAGAAAACACACTGGATCACACCTTTCCTGACATGGGTCTGTTTTTCATCTGACAGCACTAAAATACAGCAGGGCAGGTTTCCGGCATAAGTGATACAAGCGATTGCTTAGGGTCCAGCAGCTGACAGTGAGCCCTCTCTCCACGGCTTTTATTTCATCAGCTTCTTGCATGCCCCGCCCCCGAAATGAAAAAACAAACAAAAAACTGCAGCTGGACCAGTACCCACACTCACAACCACGGGATCCCTTCAGCCCATGTATTTCTGTTGCTGATCATTTTTACCTGTGAGAGACCACAGTTTGAATCTCACCGGGCTGGGAAACACAATGTCCAATATGTTGCATTTTTACTTAAAAGACATCCTTTTCCAAGGCAACTTTCATAGTTTTTTTCATAGACCTGAGCATCTTGTGCAACTAGTTTTTGAAGTTGAAGTTGTGGATTGGAATACCCTCTTACAATTGACAGAAGAGCAGAGAGCCTTTGCTCGGTAGCAGAAATTATCATTAAACAACTCTCAGAATTCACCTAGGCATTTCCCTGTTCCCCAGAAACGTGTGTCTCTATAGCCTACATTTTGTTCTTTTGCTGGCTAAGGTGCACCGGGGTCACACAGCGCTGCCACAGTCAATAAAAAGAACACACACGCTGATATTCCTCCTGAGGGATATATAAATATTTCAGTATAGTCCCCATGTAAACTGCTACTGCACAGCTTATTGGTGAGAATTATACTTCCCAAGTGGTCCGGATATTCTGAAAATGTCGTCCTTTTTCATTGCCATTGCATTTTATCTTTATTAATCGTATGGAAATCTGCATCTTGCATACTTTCTCAGCAATAGATGGAATAGTTTTTTTTCTGTGATAAAATATCAGAGCAGGCAGACTAAAAGTTCAGTAATATGACTATGTGTGCACACAGGTTAAAAAGCTCCCTGCCTTTTACTACCCACCCGGTCCGAAACACCCCACTTCATTGTCCGATGGGGTGGTGCTTGGGTCCAGGCCCTGTACGCTACATCCTTAAATCTCTTAATTGGCTGCCATTACGTTCACAAACAAGATACTGCATGCTGCTCCTTTATAAAAATGCATGTTTTCTACAACAATTTGGGTTCATTGCCTTATTTAATGGCGTAATAGCGTTCAGTAGTAATCCATTTTGACAAGAACATAGTTAATGGTAGAGAATTGGTTTGATTTGGAACGCCAATGGGATTGTAGGATATTTGACGCTCATAGAATTTTTAATAAACCTTTTTTTTTTTACTTATATGAATCAAGAAGAAATTGTTCTTGAAGAAAAAAATCAAGAACAAATAATTTATTTTTAGAATTAAAATTTTTTATGAACAAAATCTAATAGATTGCAGAAGTTTGTTACATCTTGGGGTCACCAAGTCTCCAAAACAGTAATTAGTCTCCATGGCAACAAGCTATATTGAAGGGATGTCAGAAGAAAGACTCTGTCTGAAAAGCTGTCTCTGCTGCAAAAATGTTATCACCTGGTGTTTGTGGCCCCAGCTTTGTTTTCACATTTTAGTCATTTTTGTTTTCATACCAGATACTAATTGTTTTAGGTTCCTAAGGTTCGGGGTCCCTTAGCCTTGAATCTGATGTATTCTACCACACCAGATACACCTGACTAACTGCTTAACAGTTGAATCAGTTGTGCTAGTACTGGAAAACATTTTAATGTGGAATGGCTGTTGGTCCCTGAGGAATGGTTTGAAAACCACTGACAGGCTCCTAGAGACTAATTTAGACCACAAATTTATTAATTAATGAAAAACATACAACGTACTCTGAACGTTGAGGTCAAACGTATTTTCTGTATCTTTTAAATCATGTCAGTTCAAACACTAAATGCCACCATCGGTAGAATTTCTCTCTCTCTTCCGGAACAGAAACAATAATTATGTTACATGCTATAGCAGAGTGTTACTAGAATCTAAGGTAGGCAACTAAAGAGAAAACTTAAGCAGCTAGGGAGCGCCGTGGTATATCATAAAAATTGGCACGGCTACGGAAGTTAGGTACCACGCGAAAACAGCTGACGCTAACAGAACTCTCTGCCATAGCTCACAGTTGTTCAATCAATTATATCAATAGATATGGAAATGCGCCATCGTCATTTAAATGTCTATTTGTCTACAAGTTCTACTTTCCTCTTCTTACGTTCTTGTCATCTAAACTGAAAAGTAATGTGGTAATTTTAGTTGGTTTTGTTGTCTCTTCTTTGTACATTTTTACAGTACGTCTCTTGCTGTTCCAGCAATATAAGTTTTCTCCGTATGAGGTTCCATGCATATAGACGAGAAATGAACATCGTACCGTTTTTCGGAGTGCTATTTCTCTGCGCGGATTCAAGCAGGAGACCGACACTGCTTAACAGGAATCAATACTCTTTATTTTGCAGATGCGCTTACAACCGCCTTGACAAAGGCAGAACTGGCAGTGCAAAGAACTGACAGGCACGCCGAAACACACAGTAAGCCCTCACTCGCTCTAGCGAACACGCCCGCGGTGAGGGAACAGAACCTTAGCCAACACGTACT
>JAOVYW010000764.1:0-17111 GCA_025775045.1 Hiodon tergisus | reverse complement strand
CCACTTCCTTTGTGTTAGAAAAAAGAGGTGTGCGTGCGTGCGCGCGTGCGTGCGTGCGTGCGTCCGTGTCCGTGTCCATGTCCATGTCCATGTCCATGTCCATGTCCATGTCCGTGCGTGTCCACCCACCCTTGGGTTTACAGACTTCCGTAGATAACCGGTTATATACAGTAGGTAAGACTTATTTTGTCACTGACCTAGTGTTATTAAGGTGAAATTTTCCTTATTTTTTCACAAGAATTAGGAAGATAAGACGATATTCTTCAGGTTATCTACAAGCACTTAATATCTTCAGTGTAAACAGAAAGCCTTGTGATGGTCCAAAAAAAAGATGTGTATAGTGTATGTATGGTCATATATTAAAAACATTTTCCTTTATTTTATAATCGTATATTAAAAATGTACTAGTTATTTACATATATTCTAAGAAGATGGATTTGATGTTTTGAACTTGGGAAAAATATTCCCTTAAAGCATCTTGGGACTTCAGAGGCTGTTTAATCAAAGTAGAGTTAATTGGCAAATGGTGCCATTACACAAATGAGGGTTAATTTAACATTTCAAAGAGGTGCGTGTGCATCGTTGTTTATTATTACTTTGTTCTTGTGCCTATTGAATATGAATCGCCATGGTTGGTAGGTCTACTAACTGTGTCTACTAATGACTTCTAAAATCTTTGTAAGTTGGCTATTTGGAGAATGGATCCTTCCTTTTCAATTTGCTATGTTGTCACTCATGTGGAACAACACTGCTTGCTGCTTTGTATCTTATGGTTCTGTTGAATGGCCGTTTGGCTGTTGGTTGTGAACTAATCTAGGGGGCAAACTGAACACTGCTGGTAGGAGGAGGCGGCGCAGCTAAGGGCAGAATTTGTGGTGGTGCCTGGGCTGATGGGTCTTTGGCACTGAGTCCCACTGTGCATCGCGATGGCTGAGACATCCTGAATGGCACATGCCTCTATTGTATGCCCCAGATGTGCTTCATCCTCACACTATTAAGCAGTGGATCGCAGAGAAAATTGTATCCATTGTACCTTCCCAGCCCTTGAAACCGCTTGTCAAAGAGGTCTACTGTGGTTTCCACTTTTCTGGTATTTGCACGACAATACAGGGTCATCTTTTCCCAGTGATCAGTCTAGCCAAATCTTCCTCTGTGTCATTCACACCCTTGCTCACCAGTCAGTTTGCTTCCAATTGCCAGTCTTCTCAGAAAGTGCCAGACGTCTAGACTAAAAGTCCACTGGGCCCTTCGTGTTTGCTCTTGCTCACTTCAGCACAGTATCCGAAACAAAACCTTTTTTGCCAAAAATATAGAATACTGAAAAATCACTTAGTATCAGAACGCACCTCCCTTGATCAAATAAAGTTTTTTTTTTTTTTTTTACTGTTTAGACGAAGAAGGGGGGGGGGGAAACTGCCAGGTCTTATTTTTAATGGCTGGTTTACAAAAGTTTAAGAGTAAATATTCATGAAAACTTGCATGAATAATTAAATACAGGCTTTTCTTTATTTTTTCAAGTTTGTATTTATATTTTATTTCTTTTAACTGATAACTGTTAACGTTTTAAAGTAACTACTAATTGTATCTAATTCAATTCTTAAATCTCAAATTTTCTGCAATGTTTGTCTATTGGTTCTCGCAGACCCCATCATAGGTTTTGCGTTGGATTGAATCGAAGGGTAATGCAATTCGACATAGATTTCTAGAGCTCCCCAATATTTATTTAAACTAGGGGTGCAATATAACACTACTCGTCATGACAATTGGCCGAAATAGCTCAGTTGGGAGAGCGTTAGACTGAAGATCTAAAGGTCCCTGGTTCGATCCCGGGTTTCGGCATTTTAGTACTACACCAATTTATTTTGGTTTCACCCCTGGGTTAATACCGTACAGGTACGGGCAGTCATGGATAAGGAAGTAATTTTACTTTTTAAACAACGATGAATATATGATTCGTATGTGATAGGTATTTTATACGCTATACATTTGGCTATACATGATCTTCCGATAGTTCCGCGTTATTTTTTTTCCCAACGCTGTTAAACCAAAACCACGCCCTGTTATTCTGACTGACGTTCTAACACGCCCCCATTGGCTAGGATTGTCTCACTTACAGAAATGAATCGTCAATGAGTTGGAGATTCGCTATTCCCCATTGTTATTTTGATTTTTAGTTTTAACGACACGAAAAGGCCAACTGCCGATTTGCGCTTGGACGATATTTTGCTTATTAAAAAATCCGTTGCGAACATGACGAGTTACCTTGAAAATACAGAGGGAAATATATGACTGAAATATGTAATTTCGCATGCATTTTCCTTGTCATGTAAAACATTACAAATTCCTTAGTGTGGTTCTTAATCACACATATTACACAGACGTAATTTCATCAACCCGCTTCTTAAATACACCCTGAGCTATCAAGTAGGGTCTTCAATAAAAAAAATACAAGTGTGTTTTTATTCTCAAAAATTTTCATTTCGGACTGTATTTTAAACCGTTGTTATAACCGCATTGTTTTTGTTTTAGAAACAAATAATTATTTTGACACAAACCGTTAGATTTATCTAGCGTTTGTCTTTACCATTGATAATAATGTCCCAAATAAATTAAAATGTGGGTTTATGAAATCGTTAAATTAAACATTTACATTGATATGTAAATAAATAATTCAGTAATTCCCAACGAACATAATGGCCATGTTAGTGCACGACACTTTATTAACAAAAACATAAAAAATCCAATCGTTCATACCAGCTAGAATAAAACTAACCAATGGCAGCGTTATAAAACGTCCCCAGGAATAACGGGGCGTGGCTACAGGGCTTTCTGCTTAGTGTACCTCAGTTTTGGTATTGTGTTTCATTTTTAAAAGGTGGGTGGTATAGGTTTCTGGCTTTCTGGGTGTTTTTGGTTTATAAAAACACAGGTCACACACGCTACACATGGTTGAGATATACCGAAAAGATTTAAGATAATATAACTTAATTTAATGACCAACACATTATCTCTCTGGGAATTATAGTGATGCATGAAACCTGCTTTTAATTTAGAAGGAAGACATACATTAATTGTATAAATCAGAGTGTTATAACACGGCATTTGAAAAACTTCACAAGATCTGATCCTATAGCACGAATCACATTAATCTGACTGGTTTTAGTCATTTCCAACAAGTAATATTTTGCATGAAAATGTTCACATATTTTAAACCATAGCAAACATTAAACTAACAGACAAAAACAACTAACTGAAGCACTCGTGGAAAACGGACAAAAATAAAGTTTGATATAATAATCCGGTTAATTACTAAAATACGTACCTAAATAAAGACTGCACATAAATGGTTTCATTTGAAAGAATGCCCACAAACAACCAATTTGTTACATTAAGTGTGTTTATTATACAAATACTCTCATTGCTCTCACTCAGGTAAAGCAACACTAGTTTCTTGTGTGAGTGTTGAATGCTGAAACACCGTAATACAAAAAAAAGTAATCGCATGTTCATAAATATTATGCCTACACCTACGCAAGGCCGACAACAGCTCCAGTTTCAGGAACAACCTTTTTCTTTTTGGTCCTTGTTAATATCACAAACTGGAACTCCATTTAAGCACTTGGAATGAGAAAAAAATAACACTTAAAAGGTTTTACAACTAAAATCCACATAAAATCTTTTCGAAAATGAAACGTGGATATTGCATTTGATAACCACCTCATTCCCTTTTACCACCAACATTCCATACCTATATACAGTGTGAGACACAATGGGTGGGTCAGTTCTGTACTTTCCAGTCAATCAGTTAGAAAGAACAAAGCAAGACTGGGGGGGTCCTTGGAGTATTGAAAAAGGAAGAATATGCCATTGTGCACATACTGTTCAGTTCCGTCACTGTGATTAAAAGGACAGCAGACAGTTAATTCCCATGCTTTACGCAGTCTGTTTAAGGCGTTAGAGCATATTTTCAATCCCTTCCAAGGTTGGGCAAAAATTGCTTATAAAACACTGGATGGCACATTTTTTACACGTGAAAGAAAAAGAAAAAACATATCAAGTATTGAACATTGCATTTGGGTTTTCAAAGAAGAAATTGCACAATTTGCACATCAAGGCAAAGGGCAGTTAAAGTTTTATACATTTTTACAACTCTAAATATTCACTGTATTAGAGGCAGGTGAAATCAGCCCCACGTATCAAATGTCACATGATCACATATAGCAGATTGATTGAATGGTCTCAAAATATCATAGCTAAACAAGTGTTATTGTGAAACAATACTAAGACATAATACAGTACTATACAGGCCTTTTTTTATCAGAGGAAGGACTAAATGCAGTTCAGGTGACTCTCTTAAGTGGTCAAATTAAATATTTAATTAAAATGAGAATTCAGGTTTATTTTCAGTGTATTTAGGCACTTTAACCACTCAGACACATTTGGTTAGAATTTGTTTAGTGGACAAATGGAAAAAAAAAAATGTATTCTCTAGAATATCTGTCAAAGTGTCAAAGGACTGCACGTTTAGCTTATTTCACCACAGGCATCACTTTGACAGCTTATAAAAGGACAAATCTGTGCTCTACAAACGTAGAATTCCATGTCAAAACATTCGTAAAGACCTAACAAAAAAACTGCTAGTCTCTAGGATGCTATCCTGGGGAGATGTTGGCGAAAAACTGCAATCTTAAGTTGTTTTTAACATTGATTACCCTTTTCCCCATACTTCGGTGACTAGATCGGTTTTTTAAAGAAGTCCCTTCTTTCAATACTAACCGACATTATACAATCCTGTGTCTTATCACAAACCCCTTCTAAAAAGGCTTTGCAGCGTATACAAATAAATTTATAAAACATTAGTTAATGTTTTGACCATTACTTCAATATGAAATACATTTTAAACTTAAACAGACAAGCCAACCCAAACTTGATGCCTCAAATAGCTAAATGTATCATGCCCTGTGTAGGGCTTTGTGGCATTTTCCTGGCTAGATGTACCACATTATATAACATTTAAGAAGACAGGTTTTAAATAAAAGTTCACTCTGAGGTTAAAGTGAATGAGTGATATAATCGCAATAAATGTTCTGTGTTAATTAATGGTCAAATTGCCAAATCAGCTTTCTCACTAGTCAGATTTACCCTAACCAACATTCAGATTCTTAAAAAATCTTCAGGATGTAGTATTATTTCCAAAAGAAGCAATCACATCATACACTGGTTTAAAAAAAAAAAAAAAGAAGAAATATTTCGTCCACTATACAAAATGTTGCAAAGCATTTGTGTTAAAGGTTACGTACTGAACTCAACCAAAATATTTAAGGAAGCCCGATTCTTTATTAATTTCCCAAGTCTTATAGCACAACACACACTTTTGGATACTATAGGGGAGAAAATAGCTTCCTTTTACATGAGACAATCTAAAAGCACATTTTATTTCACATGTGAAACATTATTCAAAGCTAAAGTGCTTAAGACAACTCACTTGGATCATAGAACTCACGATTGTCGTCTGAGGGAAGCAACTAAATAAAGCTATTTACATACAACCAATATATATAAAACAGATTCATGCTAGGTGCGATTAAAAGAGGGGTTTTACACTAATCTATTCTTAGAATTCAGTTTGTCTTTAAATATAGAGTAGGTCTGGCTTAACAAGTATGGAACAACTTGAAATCATCTTCTGAAGCCAAATGATTAAATAAAAATTCCCTTCCCCCCGAGTTTAAACAAAATTCTACACCGTCTCTAGCTGTCATGATGTAACTAAAAAGGGTAATGCACAGGGTAATTTGATCCATACTTGGCTGTGCCTTTCAATCCTAACGTCAAAGTTATTGGAGTTCATATGCAAATAACAATCAACTAAACGAGAATAGATGGAGACTGTGGAAAGGGGAAACTTAGGATGTTATTACTTGTATGTTATATAAAATATAGATATTTGGTCAAGATTTTGCTTGTCATTTCCAAAGCCAACAACACAAGGAGGCAAAATGTTGTAAGGGTTTAAATATCAGCCTTATTACAGGGAGAGTAGAAAATTTGGAGTCCAGAGTTTAGGTGGAGTATTTAAAAAAACCTCTTTATGTGGGCTAAACTGAAGGATGGCCTTGTTTAGGGGAAATGCCCGGATGGAAGATGGTATTAAATCAAAATAAATGAATTGAAGGGATGGTGAAAGTGATTGTAAGAATGTAAAAAGCTCTATCAATCTTAGTGTTGGTTATGGACCGGTTTGAAATGAGAAATAAAAATCAAGAGACATAAAAAATATCAAGTTGCATTGTGTGCGTGTGTGTGTGTGTGTGTATAAACTAGATAACTGAGGTCAGGAGGCAGAGGAGGAAGGAGAAAGAAAAGTGGGGGTAGAAGGTGAGGCAATGGTGGCAGCAAGATTATAGGTGGAATTTGGGGAAGTCAAATGTGGCGAGGACTGCAGAGGGGGAGAAAGTGGCCGAGTGGAGGATGGGTGGATGGCTGCAGCAGTTGGGGTGGGGGAATCGGAGCTGACCTCATCCCCTTCCTCAGAGTCCCAGACCTCACTCTGCAGATAATCTGCAAATAGGGCCTTAGCACGCTGCAACACACGTCCAAGGTTGTGTCGGCGAACCAGCCTGTCAAAGTGCATCGCCAGTTCATTGTAGTCCAAGCTGTTCTTCACAATGTGATCACGGTGCTCCAACAGGATTGACAGGCACAGGAACAGCATGAAGGGGTTACCCTTACCAAACTCCTGGGGCGGGGGTAGAGAAGATGGTTTGATTGGGGTGTCCTCTGGTTTGCTGGTGTGGGCAGAGCTGTAAGGGGTGGTTGCAGGTTTGGTGCAAGGAGAGGCAAGACCCGAAAGGGGCTTGTTGGCCGTTAAGACTGGAGAAGAGGGAACCCTGCCAAACGACTGGACAGGGGACGAGAGCAATGACCGATTTTGAGGATGAGAGCGCGATGGGGAGGAAAGAGATAGCTTTCCTGTGGGAGTGGCTGGAGAGGTGGCCCCTCCTCCATTCAGTATTGATGGTGAAGCAGCATGCCATCCAGCAGGTCTGTCTGGGGATGCTGGTCTCCCATTGGTTAAAGAGGATGTGGTGTGCTTCGATGGGGATGCCAGTCTCCAGTTGAGCAGCGAAGGCGACGAAGCAGGTGATGAAGAGGGCCCATTTTTCCAGTTCGGAAGGCAAGGGGAAAAGGGGGAGGCAGGTGATGCTGTCTGACCATTAGGGGAACATCTCCCATCTGTGTCCGGAGTCGAAAGCTTGTCATCAGCCCTGATCAGTGGCTCCCTCTCTCCCGAGTCATCCTCGCTGTCCTCCGTCAGCTGCCGAGAGGACGCTGCTGAAGGCGGGAGCGAAGCGTGAAATGCTAGGGGAGAGAGCGGAGGTTCTTTCTCATCCAAATCAAAACTGTCGTCATTACGGGCACTGTAGTACTTAAACTCACCAAAACTGGCCTGCTTCTCAAAGGGAGGGATGGTGGCACTTCCATCATCTCCTGCTTCAGCACTTACACGTCCCCCTTCGCCCTCCTTTCTGGAGCCATTCTCCTCTCCTTCCGAAACGACCATCCTTCCTCCATCGGCTTCTTCCCGTGACGGCCTCAACATGTGGCGTCTTCGCTGCCTCTCTTTGTGCTCTCCCACATCTCCTGTGTGTTCTCGTTCTCTCTTGGGCACACCCCCTCCAGTTTTGATTAGTGAGAGCTCCTTTTCAGTTTCAGGTGGTGGGCCAAGCAGCTCCACTTCTGTCTCAGGGGGGTCAGGAGGCAGAGAGCTCCATGTGACCTCCAGCATCCTAAGAGCATCCTCAAATGCAAACTCACGCTTAAGTTCCAGCAGAAGCCAACGATAGCAGAAGAAGAGATCATCTGCCCCACGGGACACCAGATAAGCGTAGAACTCTGGGTCAGAATACTGCAACAACAGCTTAAGGTGCTGAAACTTGATGGACATGAGATGGCCATCAGGGCGGAAGTTACCCTCCAGCCTCTTCATGATTCCACAGAAACAAATGAAAGCATGGGCCTCATTGTCCATCACTGCTAGGATCGGGGAGGCAATGTCACTCATGCCCTGGCAGTAAGACACCTAGGAATAGGTTGAGAGAGAAAAGTAACTATAAGTAACTAACTGTAGGTTTCCAATGTAAAAAAAAACACTGCTGCATACAGGTTGCAATAAAATATTATTAATATTGTAAAAAATTTGTATTTTAGCACATATACAGCTCTATGTAACCAAAATTAAAATACCACTAAAACGTTTGTTGAAATTTTATTTACTAATTAACTGAATGTGTAATTTTTATCTGGAATCGATTATTTATGAAAAATGTAGACAGACATCTTCTATTCCCATTTTCCCTCTATACGCCTAATTTTATCGCCCCGAAAATGTTTGTCTATGAGGCACCTGGATTATCAGAATTTTGATCAGTAATCATCAAAATTCTAGCCTGACTCAGTCAAAGCCATAATCATTGCTACAAGTGAGGATGCTTTTTTTTCTTAAGAAATCAGTCATTGAGTAAAAAGTGATCCTCAGAATATAAAACTAAAAAAAAGGTTGTATATGGGTTAGAGTGACAATAAAAATATGCAATATACCGACCTGTGGGTGAGTGATGGCGTAAGTGGTTAGCAGGTCTGTCAAGGCAGTCAGGTGGGGGCTGTCCTCAGATCCTGCATAATAGGAGTGGGCCCGGTCAGTTCTCAGTACGTCCTTCAAAACATTTCCCCTGATGAACTCCAAGTCCTCTGGGCTGACCCTTGACACCCACTCCCCCTTCAACATGTCGTATTCTCTGGTCTTTTTTTTCATATAGTCCATCCTCTCTTGCCCGGTCAAACCATCAGGATACACATTGAGGAGGTACCGCCACACCACCTGATTGAGGGAAAGAGTTATCAAGTAACTTTACAATTGTAACAATTGGTGATGTTCACATTCTTGCCATACATTTGAGACATACTTTAATCAAGCATAGTATAGGAATTTTCCTCAGAGATCACATATAAGAAAATGAAATGTAACATCAGCACAAATCAATTGTGTCCTCTTATGAATTACCTTGCGCAGCGAGGGTTCAACACCCCCATGATAGATGCGCAGTCGCAGATCTTCGGGTCGCGAGAGCTGCCCCTGGCTGTTGAGGTAGCTATGGAACTCTGAATCACTCAGAGGGGGTTTAAAAGGCTTCACTTCCTCCCCGTATGACCAGCTCAAGGCCTGCTGTACACGGGATAGAGTCCGACCAACCTGAAAGGGTGAAAACAGATCTTATCTGAAAGAATTCCAGTGAGCCGTGAGCGACTAAAATGATTGACAACAGAGATCTTGATTTTGTGAAGGCGAACATTACTGACCTGAGAAAGCAGGGACTGGGTGAAAGGGAGTGCAGCAGCAGCTAGTGACCTCCTCTCCCCTGGCAGCAGATCAGAACCAATCACGTCTTTGGGGCTAATAATGTCCCAGTCTTCCAGCACGGGGCCTTACAAAGCAAGACAAACCAACTTATAATAACTGCCATAGTAGTAAAGTGATGAGAATATTTAAAACGCTTAATCAGGTAAAGCTTTTCTCACTGTCTTCGGAAGGCTTGATATCTATCTTCAGCTGCAGGTAAGGTTTAGCTGCACTGACAAACGCTGCGTCGAGGTCCCAATCGGACAGAAGTGATAAATACACCTCCACGCCCCCGCGGTCACGGGAGAGGTAACTAATACCAAAGTTACGCTTCCTGATAGCGAAAAAAAAGAAAGAATTGACAGCATATTTAAAGGCGATTGTCTTACCAGATATTTTACAACCTAGTGCGGTAGATAAATGCATATGCCCAATAGCCCCATTTAAAGGAACAAAAATATAACATTAGCTTGAGAAGCTGTATAATTATATTAGATATATTTCTGTGAAAACTGTAAGACACTTTATAAATTTGAGTACTGCAGGGGCTTTTGCTTTGTGGTCAAGATGACCAACCATTGTGTAACAAACACATTTTTGAAGGGTAAAAAGTAGAATGCAGCCCTTCTGAAGTCTTCTTCAACCACCCAAGATCCAACCATCAACTGTCTCCTACATCACTCTGATACCCATGTTGCTGATTCTAGGACATACTTGGGGCACTTAAAAGTTGTAGTTCTGAAATTTGAAAGAAGTACATATTTCTTTATAACCATTATCATTTGAAACTAGAACTTGCTTAAAAGTTAGTTCCTATTTGCCCTTACCGCAATACTTTCAAGTTAATGCAGTCTTCAAACCTGATCTCTGCTCAACCACTAAGATAAAAAAAAAGCATGCAAACAACCCTGACACAATGTTAAACGTATTCATGTCCTATTGCAACCCAGCACCCCACCCCTCCGTTCCCACCCAGCTCTCACCCATTCAGCTCGAAGGCTCGGATGAGGATGTGCTGCAGCACTTCAAGTGAAGTTATCTGGGGATCAACCGCAAAGGACCGAAACTCCACTGGAAGAACCCCCTCACACTTCTGACACAGGAGGGGGAAGAGTTAATAAACTCAACAATATTGCACACTGAATACATGTTCAGAACATGGAAGTGGGTGACTGTAATAAAACACCTAGAGACCATGGCAATCTCACTCCACTTGGAAAGAGAATGCTTGAGATTAATAAATAATGTGAGAGGGAGGTTTTCTTTCAAAAATTATATGAGAGAGAAGGTTATTTTAATTACACTCAATGGCCAGTTTATTAGATTCACTACTCTGATTGAAAAGGGCTGAAACGAGATCACCAACACTGGACAATCGTGGAGTGGAAAAACAATGCCGGTCCAACATATTCCAGGAACATGACAGGGAGTTCATTTGAGTGGCTTACAGTCCCCAGACCTCAACCCAATAGAGCATCTTAGGGATAGGATGGAAAGGGCTGTACACAGCATGAACGTACCGCCATCCAATCTGCATACCCCTAAGAATTCAGTTATTCTTCTGTTCAGGAGGCTGACGGGTCTGACCCGGTACTAGATGGGTACCTAACCAACTGTCCACAGAGTGAACAATTCAGATTAGTATATGGTTGCCTTTTCTGGCTTAGTGCCTTATATTTAACAGACCAATACACCAGAAAATGGTTGTTATATCCTTGTAAACTTAACTGGATTGAACTTCCTCAAAAAGTAACGCCTGCTAGAGCATTCTGTTTGTTCTGCTTTCAGCACACAATTACTCAGGGTCAAGTGAACTCCACCAACGAAGTACAGTATGAAGTAAAATGAGGAATCGATTGATTTTCTATTCATCTAGATAACATTTTTGTCGTTCAAAAGTTAGTGCAGCTTTACATTTACTGTAGTCACTAAGATGTATCTAGTTGTGCTTATTTAAAAAAATACAAAAAATATATATATTTAACCATGCCCTCTCTCATGACCATGTCCTTTCTTTTGAAGACGGAAAGAAACATAGATTTCATATGATTGATTTCCTGGTGTTTCAAACCACATGTAAACGGGTTATAATCACAATTAAAATGGGAATGGCTGATGAACACCTTTGCATTTAGAAAGAATAGCAGTGATTCTGAATATACCAAGCATCGAAAAGGCAGCACAAGCAAGACTGCTAGTTAACTATTTTTGTCACTTGCGTTACTAACGCTTAAACAAACAAAGCCATGGCGTGTCGACTGGCCAACGTGTTATATTAAATGGAAATTACGGCACACAGCAAACAAAGCCAAGCACACAATCTGACTGCAACACATAGAATGCAGTTAACATTTATTTAATGCACAACCAGCTGGTTGGCTGCCACGTCAGATCACCATTGACATTTAAAGACGGATTGAAAATGCATACAAACTAATATGTATTTTTAAATACACTGGACTGAAATCTTCGGCACGGCTGTCCATTTATTATGAAATAATATCACCAATGTGATCGTTAAGACACCGGACTAGCTAGCTAACTGAGCATATTTCTCACCTTCACTCTGACACGAACTACCCCCCTCTCCTCCTCAGCTGCCATGTCGAGGAGCGCGCTTTTTCAGCGAAATTATATTGTTTACCAAACCTATTCACTTAATATTAAGTTGTTGTTTTTTATTTAAAGATAGCGTTTATTCCATTCTCCACCACAGCTGTTTGTTTCCTCCTGTCGCCTCATTCGCCATAGCACACCAGGACGTGACGTCATACCATTACATCATCTAGCAAGCGTGTTGTATGTGCTTTATAAATTACAACATGTCTGATTTTGTTGTCTCTGAAATATCTTGATTTAGGATATATAACATATAGAAATATAGCATTGTCCCATTCGTATAACTTATTTCCATATCATATAATGTTATATTTTACAATAATTATGAACTCATATTTTGCAGATTGGACTAAATTAGAATTTTAAAACACATATTTTCAATAAAATGCAATAAAAGTCTGCTCCCCTATTGCCGTGTCAGGATTTACCATCCTGCCGTGACCCGGATTCGAACCGGGGTTGCTGCGGCCACAACGCAGAGTACTAACCACTATACGATCACGGCGAGCTACTGGGGATATGAGCGTGGACGGGGATCTCAGATATAAATGGTAGCCGCAGTTGGTTCTGGAGAGGTTTTTAAAGGGGTACATTTTAGGTGTGCATTTTGAATACCCACCTCTAGTTCAGGGTGGTGAATTCTGGTCTTTAGACCAGCGCACACTAGATGTAACGGGAATTAAACACGTATTAAGACATATTAAGTACTTGTTGGAAAACTGCTGGCATTTATTGAAACAAATACATTAACAAAGACGTAAAAATTAAATAGAATATTTCAATATACTCCGTCTGTGTAGCACCGAATCATGCAGCGTCACACTGGATTGTTGTGTGTGGACAATATCCTGTTACTGCACAGTCTCCTTGTTAGCCACTGCGTAAGTCAAGGAAATAGCTGTGTATGCATAACAGTTCAAGCAATCAAACCAATAAACATGTTCAGAACCAATCAAATTATTCAAGTAATTTGTTTAAATTATTAATCAAAGTATTGTCAGCATAATTATTGATGCAATTTATTTTTAGTATATACATATAGCAAATTATATAATTTGAGTAGTGCAATGACTGCTTTAATGCTAATCATTTCTAGAACAAACTACTTACCTATGTCTATGCACCCCAAGGTCAATTCATTTATTTTAGCTGAATGGAAATGGCCTGCAAGTGTGACCCAGAAAGGAAATTACTTCAGAAATGAATTCCTTGGCAGAGAGATGAAATGTAATTGTGTAGGCCACCCATTCATTCCCCTAAAGTCGCCCAGATCCTACCTGGACGGGAGGCGCGACGTCCGGTTCCCCCGAACCTCCTGTCTCCTCCGCGGTGTTGCTCACCTCCGGAGGGAGAAGGGGCCGGCATACTTGGTAGGGGGCCAGGCGGTCCTGATGCAGCACCACCACTCGGCGGTGCTGCCGTAGACGCACCCGTTGCGGACTTCTAGGGTGTCCCACGCCGCACAGAGCGCCTTAACCCCTCGGGGGTGGGGAGCGAGGGCGGCCCGGTCCGGACGGCTTCCGTTACTCACCCACTGCAGGACCGGCTCGACTTCCGGATCCTCTGCCTGCTGGCGCCTCAGCTCCTCGGGAGGCACCTCCGTGGCCACGACTTCAGCCGCTGCCACCTCCTGGGGCTCTGCCCTCTCCTCTGCCCTGGTGCAGTGACGGCATTCGTGGCTAGCACACGGCCGACGGGACAGGGAGTCGGCGTTGCCATGACACCGGCCCGCCCGGTGCTCGATGGAGAAGTCGTAGTCCTGGAGGGCCTCCAACCAGCGGGCCAGCTGGCCCTCTGGCTCCCGGAAGTTGATCAGCCAGGTGAGGGAAGCGTGGTCGGTCCGCAGCCGGAACCGCGTGCCGTAGAGGTAGGGCCGAAAGTGGCGGACTGCCTGAATGACGGCCAGGAGCTCACGGCGAGTCACGCAATAGTCACGCAATAGTTCCTCTCGGCCCGGCTGTAGTAGGCGACCACCCGCTCTCCGTCCACCCTGGTGTTGCTGGCATCCGTATCCAGGATGAAAGGATTTCCCGGATCAGGGTAGGCCAGAACAGGGGCCCGGGTCAGGGCTTCGCATAGCTGGGCGAAGGCGGCGGCACAGGACTCGTCCCGCAGGAAGCGCTGCCCCTTCTCCATGGAGGGGCCTGGCGATGTGGGCGAAGTCCCGGACAAACCGTGAAACTCCGGAGTTCGGCGACAGAGGTGGGGGTAGGCCACTCCCGGATGGACGCCACCTTGCTGGGGTCGGTGGCCACCCCCTCCGGCCCCACCACATGCCCCAGGAAAGCAACCTGCCTGCGCAGCAGCTCGCACTTCCGGGGATTGAGGCGGAGGCCGGCTTGGCGGATGCATTCGAGCACCCGGCGGAGGTTTGCCAAGGCCCCCTGAAAGTCCAGGGCGTGTACCAGGAGGTCGTCCAGGTACAGGATGCACTGGGACTCTCGAAGGTCGCGGGCGCGTTGCACAGGCCGAAGGCCATCACTGTGAACTGCCACAGAGCCTGGCCTATCGAGAAGGGCGTCTTGGGGCGAGACTCCGGCGCCACCTCCACCTGCCAGTAGCCGCTGCGGAGATCCAGAGAACTGAACCTGGTCGAGCCCGCGATGTAATCCAGGGCATCTTCTATCCACGGAAGCGGATAGGAGTCCTTCTTGGTGACCTGGTTCAGCCTCTTGTAGTCAATGCAGAAGCACCAGGTGCCGTCCTTCTTCCGGACGAGCACTGCTGGGGCCGACCACGAGCGGCTTTCCCATTGTCCCCATGAGTAACGAGGGTCACAGCGCCGCCGGGGAAGGAGAGACGGGGAGGGCAGAAGTCCACCGCGCCCCCAGGCTGGTGAGAAAATCCAGCCCGAGGATGCAGGCCTCGCGGATCGGGGCTAGCCAGAAGCGGTGTTGTAGCCGGCGGCCCCCGACTTCCACCCACAGCAGGCCGCTCCCCTGAGTCCTCGCCCTCTCCCCCGTCACTGTCCGAAGGGTCAGCGTGGAGGCCCCCTGTCCTTCTTCCTTGATGATGAGAACCTCGGGCGGAGAAGGGTGATCATGGGCCCGGAGTCGACCAGGGCCTGACACGCCTGCCCCTCAACCCGGCAGGGGAGGTACAGGCTGCGGCCCTGTCCAATCCGGCCCACCTCCACTGGGACGTCCGGGGCGATGGCTGCGGAGGAGGGAGTGAAGTTGCGGGGGGGCGGTCCCTCCTTTAGGCCCTCCCGTTTCCCGACGGCTTATCCATCATTTTGGGCAGCGGCGCCTGGCAGACCCGGGCCACGTGGCCCTTCCTCCCGCACCACCGGCAGACCAGGTTCCGGGCAGAGTCGGCGGAGTCGGAAGCGAAGGCCACGTCTTCGTCGTCCCACGGGTGAGCCTCTTTGGCCGGCGACCTGGCAGGGGCGAGTACGCTTTCGGCATGCGAGGCTAGGCTTCGGGCCTGGTTGAGGGTGGAGGGTGCCGCTAGCCTCACGTGTCGGCGGAGACTGGAGGGCGAGCGTTTCCTGTACCCCTCGCGGAAACTCGGGACGAGCTCGCCGAACCATGTAACGAGCGTCGGCGGCTAGCGGGCCCAGTTTCGCCCCCGGCCTCCTCCTCAACGCCGAAAACTTCTCCTGCCAGGCGCTCGTCGGTTCGGTAGCCCTGAACCTCTCCTGCAGGGCCGCAACGAGAGCCTCATAATCCAGCCACCGCTCCTCGGGTACGTCCAGGAGGGCCTGGCGAGCGTCGCCCTCCAGGGACATCGCCAACTGTCCCGCTCGCTCCTCCAAGGTCCACCGCCTGGCCATCAGCGCCAGACAGAATTGGACCAGGTAGGTCTCCCAGCTTCCGGACCCATTGAAGTGCGGCAGCCGGATCTTCGAGCCCCCCAGCGGTCGTGGTGCGCCACCGACGGTTGCTGGTGCTGGCTCCGGCACCGCCGCTCGCCTGGGGTCCCGGGGTCTGGTGCTGCCCCCTGCCGGTGCCGCCGGTCGTCTCCAGGCGCCGTCTGGCAGTGCAAAGAACTAACAGGCACTGACAAACTCACGGTAAGCCCTCTCTCGCCGTAGCGATCACACCTGCGGTGAGGGAACAGAACTTTCACCGACAGAACTTATTTAACGAAGACAAACAATACAACATTTTCGCCCTCAATAACAAATACAACTGGCACATAAAACAGGCTATTTACACGTTTAAAGTCTTGGGAGCCAGGCTTCCCAGCATTGGCAGGGGGAAGCGCTCCTAGCCATCCCCGTTACAATATGTTTTACAATTCCCCAGTTTACCCAGATAATAGTCTTCATCACCGTTTATGACGATGAAACACTTAATGCTCACAGTTCCAATGTCTCCTCTAGGCCTAAAGGTGTACCTCCCAGATCTGTCAGTAGAGGGTAATCAAGCAAAGTGTTGCGTTAACTCTATTTGGTGAATAATTTAAAAATAATTGCATGCTATTTTGTTTGGGGAAAAAAAACCACTACACGCCCTGTGGATATGAATTTAATCCTGTTAAATCTGGACTATGATAATCTTGGGTTTTCACTGTTGAATTTTTTTTTGCCAAACCTTTTGGATCACCATGTTCTCTAGTCTCCACCCATCCCTAGATGTCGTTCTCTTAGCAGTAGGTTTCTGTAGGTGTTAGAGTTCAAGTTCTGCATGAGTTCAACCTGTCAAACATCTATATACATTATATATACATGATGTACATTGAGCCACACGTTACGGTTCACTTTGCGTTCCAATGGTTTAGATTTAGAATTGTGTGTAACATTCATTCTTACAAATGATACGAGAGCCACTAATTTGGTGACATTAGCTAATAGTTGACATTCTTTCAACTGTTATTAGTTAACGTCAGTTAGCTAGCGGCTCTCACATTGGGCTTACTTCCATCATTTTTATTTTGTAAATATGAATGTTACCTTTTCCATACACAACGTCAGTTATGCTACTTCATGTTCTTTAAAATATATTGTTGAACTTGGATGAATGTAGGAGTGAAAAGGGTAGGGCTAGAATTAGAGTAAGCGTTAGGAAAAGGTTAGTTCCATGTCTAGTTTAATAAGCCGTCTGGCTTTATTACTTTTTGTAGCATATCTTTACCATTTTTTTAGGGG
>JAOVYW010000763.1:0-11860 GCA_025775045.1 Hiodon tergisus | reverse complement strand
TGCCCTTGTGAGTGAGGGAATCGGTACACTATACCAGGGTGCCCTTGTGAGTGAGGGAATCGGTACACTATACCAGGGTGCTCCTCCTCAGATTAATAAAACCCAATTAAATCCGATAGCATTTTTTTTGGCATGAATGCCAAAGGCCCGCAGACTCCAGGTAGGGAGCCGTAGACATCACAGCCTTCTTCCAATCAGATCATTCACCATTCTACATCTATCTACATCACAGAAGACCTTCAAAAAACCTATGCCGATTCCCCTGACGTCACCAATTAAAAAGAAAAATCTTGGGTAATTTAATACGATCATAACACCGTCCCCCTAGGGCAGGCACATGGTGAGCTCTGCGCTGCGTCCTGGACACACAGATCGGGCCAATGGACTGTTGAGTGTAACGCTGTTCCTCGACCTGAACACTGCAGCCAGGAAAGGATTACCCTACGGACCTACAGATCCGTTTTAGAGGTCAACACCCTCCCAACAAGTCTCTTAGGGAGGTCACAAACTAAAATGCGGAGGGGAAGTGTGGAGAACCGTGCAGAATTTGCAAGCCTGTTCCCATAACAACCCTCAGTCAGTAGTAATTTCCAAATGGCTGGAATGGATTACCAATGTAGATATTTACACAGTTGGGGTCCGGAATTGAGGCTAAATACGTGTGCCGTACCATTGGAATTTAAATGAACCTTTGAATAAAGTGCGTGGGGATACAAAGAATATGAATTATACCATCCCGTAATAATGCATTTGCTGGTATATTCACATTCATACACTGGTTAATACCAGAGAAGCCATCCACATTAATTTGTAGTGAAGCAGAAAGTGGTACTGCCTTTTGATTTATTCAATTTGGAAAAAAAGGTGAGGGATTTTCAGAGAAGGAAGTCTATGCAGTACGACTACACTAGCAGCTCAGGCTGTGTTTATCTGTGGGTAAGTTAGTCGTAACAGCAGGGCCCCGGACTGACAGCCGCCCCACGTTGATCTCATCGCCGCATTAACAGTGTGTCTACTGGCTGCATAAATATTATGAGATCCAGCGCATGTATATATACACACAGGCTGCCCTCTGGCTCAAACAGTAGTTCAAGAGCAGGGATGGAATGCGACTCAACGGTAGGCCGCGCAGGGGTTGGAGACGCAGACCTGAGAGGTCACGGTGTTCACACCCCCATGTGGGTCATTTCTGTCACAGCCCCCGTGTCTTCAGCGCACACGCAGCTGTGGAAACGGGTGACAGAGTGTATATTCAGTTTTGGTGTGTGTATATTCAGTTTTGGAAACGGGGGACAGAGTGTATATTCAGTTTTGGAAACGGGGGACAGAGTGTATATTCAGTTTTGGTATGTGTATATTCAGTTTTGGTGTGTGAATATTCAGTTTTGGTGTGTGAATATTCAGTTTTGGAAACGGGAAAGAATGTATATTCAGTTTCGGTGTGTGTATATTCAGTTTTGGAAATGGGGGACAGAGTGTATATTCAATTCTGGAAACGGGTGACAGACTGTATATTCAGGTTTGGAAACGGGTGACAGAGTGTATATTCAGTTTTGGTGAGTGTATATTCAGTTTTGGTGAGTGTATTTTCAGTTTTGGTGAGTGCATTTTCAGTTTTGGTGTGTGTATTTTCAGTTTTGGAAACAGGTGACAGTGTATATTCAGTTTTGGTGTATGTATTTTCAGTTTTGGTGTGTGAATATTCCGTTTTGGTGTGTGTATTTTCAGTTTTGGTGTGTGTATTTTCAGTTTTGGTGTATGTATTTTTCAGTTTTGGTGTGTGAATATTCAGTTTCGGTGTGTGAATATTCAGTTTTGGTAACAGGTGGCAGAGTGTATATTCCGTTTTGGTGTGTGAATATTCAGTTTCGGTATGTGAATATTCAGTTTCGGTGTGTGTATTTTCAGTTTTGGTAACAGGTGACAGAGTGCACACACAGTTTTCTGAAACGGTTCAGACCCTGTGTATCATCCAGCTGTAGAGATCGACCCTTCGCGGGTTGACTGGATTTCTTTTCTTTTTTTTTCTTGACTGGATTCCCTCCCTTTGACAGCTTGGTTCACTGAAATCATTTATAGCCCACATCTGTGACGTAACTAAATGTAGAATAAATCCATAAATGTATTCCGGTTCCAAAATATAGCAAATAAATACCAGTACAATTATACCTTGCTATGATTCTGAGAATTCTCCGGATATGCCAAGACCATGGCTCTGAACAGAAGCGGAACTTTAAAACATTTGAGACTTCTGAGAGATCCCTCGTCGCTTAATATCATTAATGAATCCCTATGTTGTCTGTAATGTATCTTTTAAAAGCCTAAGGTATAAACGCATGCAGATGACTAAATTCTTTAAACCGACAGGGGAATAAACGCTTGAGTATAAGGAAGAATGGCCTTCTCTTATTTCAAAGCCTGCCCTTTCATACCAGACGGTTAGGTACAGCATAATTAAGAAATGGCTAACGCCAGAGTCAAAATTACTGGGTCACGGTCACTAAAGCGCTTTCCGAGGGTATATGTTTTACATACGCGCTGAAATGCTACACGAGGACCAGTCTAGTGCAGGCCGTTTCCAGCCGCAAATACCTTTTCAATATCACTTCTGATACAAGCACCTAAAAGACCCATTTAAAACGGGTTCAACGGCTCTCGTAACCGAGGAGATTCCGCATTCTGCTCCAACTGCGGGCCCATGCGTTAGCGGGCACCGGCAGGTCTCTCGGTGCGATTCCACACGTACCCGCTGGTATCCGGCCAGGGAAAATTTTAAACCCTGCGCCCGATTAAGAAAACTAAACTAAACCGTTCTTAAAGATTTTTCTGGACAGGATAAATATTATCTAAAAATGTATTTTCTCTATTTAAACAAAAAGATACTTGTGTCCAAGAAGTACAAACTTATACAGGACTTGTATCTTCCTGAGGCTAAGACATCATTTGTAACCTAGTGTGGGCTAGACGGCAGGAATACATACATGGCTCTGTGGGATAAACTGAAGGCGCCGTTTAAACTATAAGGATTTCACCCTCAGTTGTAGCCGAGCCCAGAAGGTCTATGGGGAACAGTTCACCTGAGACAGGACAGGTCCAAGGACACAAGGAGGGGGGGGTAAAGCAGCCCCCCGTTAAAGATTTGGATCAATATTAATGCAACCTCAATTTCACGCTTGCCCAGTTCCCATCAGCTGACGATGTAGTCTGTGTCGACCGGCTAACTCTACCACGGACATTACTAAGGAGGGACGCGCAAATGGAATGTGCTTGTCATGCCTGTCAGGAGAAAGTGTAAACAAGTCAAATCGGGTCAAACAGACGGAAGAATCTTCCCCAGCAGGCTTCTGGGAGAATTGTATTTACTTGACTCCCAAATGAGATGAGAATGCAGCCAAAGACCCACTCGCCTGTCTCTGTAACACCTTAGTTTTGGATTTGTCCCAAAGAAGCCAAGAGTCCCAGGTGGGTCCAAGTAATCCCAACCACACTTTTCTTGAGTGGAACAACATCCGAGCAATGTCACAATGAAGAAAAAAAAGTAGCGAAATGCCACATGAAAAATGCATGAATGAACACATGAATCTTTTACGCTACAGTTCATGCAGGATGGAGGCGTGTTTCGACTGCTACGAGGATTTCAGCATACTTCCATGATTTAAATGCAATTTATTGACCTGGACCAAAGCAGAGAATCACTGTGCTGAAATGTGGACCTTGGCTTCATAATCTGCAAGACAGTGTAGCAAAATAGCAGGGCAATCTTCTGTCTGCATTAAATAAGTCTCTTCAGCCAGTAACTCTGTAACTCTAAATTTCAAATGTGTGTAAGCCCCCATGGACTCCTGCAAACGAAGGCTGCCAGGATTAGTCAACAACAGCAGGTCATAACGATAGTTTTTGTTAACGAACCCAAATAGCAGGACAAAAAACACAGCCATGCTAATGAAGCTGTGTATATTCCCTCGGCCAAGTCAAGGGCATTAAGAGTGCCCAGCCATTCCTGAACAGATTGGGTTAACACCCCCCCCCCCCCCCCCCCAACCAGGTCACAAAAAAAACGTAACAAAAAAAGCACGTGGCGTTACGGGTCCTGGCCTGGACAGGTACCTTGTCTAAGCCCTGTATGAGCCACGCCAGAAGAGGACAGGAAATTCTCTGCGTTGTGGAACATAAAACAAACGATGTCTTTTAGACATGAAAGAAAAGAGCAGCACTGAAAGTGGAGAGGTGCCCACTTAATCATCCCGCGACTTCAGAGGAGAACGGGGTAACATCAGACTGAAGCCAATTCCCCTTCACGTGACAGGCCTATAAACTATTCTTCTCGTTAGACTCACCGAGAGGTCCCCGGGTTTTCAACAAGTTCTCAATCATCACTGCTGCCATTTAACTTACCCGTGGATCCGCAAGGGAAAAAAGATACGAGAACGCACCAGAAGATTAAATCAGTAACATAAACTGCTTTATTGTGCTTTTCTTTCCTGTACAAAAAAGCCTAGTCTGTAAATGGGTCTCTGACTGAGTGTGAACACTGATGCTACTATGAGACACACAAGCAAAAGAAATTTGCGCACACGGCACACAAGACACAACTTCCTGACAAGAGGATAGCAAACCGAATTCCTCTCTCTGGAAATCTCTCTCATCTATCAAACCTATCAAACCCGTGGCTCGACCCTAAAAGTGTTAACGTCACCATCTGTACAGAACCTTTCCGCAACCAGTTCCACGACACAGGAACCCTGGAAATGCCAAACGGCAAACAGCACGAGTGTTAATTACCATGCCATTGGTGTCAGGAGAAGACAATTGCAAGTCTATAAACAGTTGGCTTTTGAAGTCTCCTTTCAGAGCCACTTCTACGTTGGCATGGCAACGGCGCAGGGGGCTGCTGTCTTGGCTTCAAGACTTTCGGAGAAGGCAGAACTCAAGCCCTAATACAAAGTGCAGTAAACGCCAGGTCAAAGTGAAGCCGCAGTTCCACCTGCAGTTCAGACAGTTCAGACTATCCCCTGTAATTTGCTTGGTGGGCTCCAACAATAAAATATGGTATGTTTAATAAAAAACTGAAATTCTTTGAAAAGCAATGCAATAAACTGAGTTAAGGTTTGATTAGCATGCACTTTGCCTCTGCCCCAATATAAAATGAAAAGGAAATAAAAATCTTTGTACCGTTGGACAAATGTTGATGGACAAAAAAATGTTTTCAGTGGAAAAAAAAACACTTCAGGCTGATACTGCTTGTCTGTAAATTAAATTTTGAGGTTATAAGTCTGACTAAGAAGAAAACCAGTAAATTTAATAGAAAATACGATCTTCGTTTGGAAGGGAAATACATTTACATAAAGCAATACATTTCACACCTTCCACTCAAACATTTCTTTCAACAAATCTTTCATCTCTTGCAATGTTTAATGTCTAAACGTGTGAAAAAATAATGAGAGTGGGAGAACAAAAGAAAAACACTTGAATCTCATCTAATTTTCAACCGTCTTTCAATGCGGTCCAGAACGCTGCAGATTAATGGAACAAGAGTCCGCGGCTGAGAGTCCGTTCGAGGGGCCCGCTCGACTCCTCAAACGCTGGCTGGAGCTGGGCTTCCAGAGTCTTTACCAGTGTTGAGCCGTTACCTTGTATTAAAATTGAGCCTTGTGACGCGGAGAAGAAAGCCCAGTTTTGTAAGAAATCACCGGAAATCAGTGGCGGGATGTGCTTCACCGATTGGTGGAGAGCAACGAAGAGCAACTACAAAAGTAGGAGTCGTAAATATGTCACCAGTTTAAATCGACGAGGCTAAACGAGAGACCGTGCCAGGGGATGGACCACGGTCAAGAACCGCTAACTTTCAGGGTGGTATGCATGTATTGTTACCCAAATAAAACACTGTTAGCGTTCGCGGCTCTATAGCATGCAGTGTTGGCTAATCCATTTTTTGTGTCTACTCAGACGAGGAGGCTTTGAGGGGTACTCTGTCGTATCTACACAGGGAGCGGAAACTGCAATCGGGTAATAGTGGCCAAAAACCGTCCACGTTATTTTTGAGAGTGGGGGTACGACCAACGCGACCACGGTCCTCTGTCCTTTGACTCATGTGCTTGACTGTGCATGGTGAGTGTGGGGGGGGGGGGGGTTTCATGCAGCAATTTTACAGGACGAGAGCGAGACTGCCAACTGGCGTAAGACTTGCCTTAAACTTAAAGTGTATGCGTACTGTGTCACAAATGACAGGATATTGTTTTTACTATGTGTAACTGATATAGATTAACATCTAAAACAACCCCTCTTTAGTAGGCTGAAAACGCCAGCTGGTATACAACTAAGTTTTGCAAGATTTAAAAAAACTCAGAAGCTGAGAAGAGGTCGGGGTACAAATCGATGGTAAGATACATTCACCCCCCGTTTCTACGCTTTTACACGTTTTATACTTGGAAAGGTAACAAGACTAATTGTAGTCTGTGGAACCACCAAGTGGTTTGCTCAGTACTGAGTATTTTTTATTTTATTCCAAGAGTGCCAGAGATGCTTCTTTTTGATCACAAAATTGAATCAAGTAATACGCTAAATTAAGTACTTTAGTTTTCACTAGTTGGAGTGACCTTGAAACTCAGCAGGAGAAAAGTTTCCGAACATGTCTGTAGTATGATACGTCATGCTTATACTTATACATGTCTATGTATTGCCACATGTGGTAGTACATTTGATATCGCCAGCCCCTGTTCTATCCCATTCCATCCCAGTTTCCGCAAAGTAACATTTAGCTACCAGGCAGAGTCACTGACCGTAGTCTTCCAAGGCCTTCAGCGTGGCGTCCGAGTGGGTGGAGCCGAAAGCGTTGCGCACGAACCTCCGCCTCCGTCGCAGATCGTCCTCCCAGTAGTCCAGGCGCCAGAAGTCGTGCGGCTGGCTGTGGAGGGAAAGAAGAACCGCGGTCAGAGGTGGCACCGTCCTCTCTCTCCAACCAACCTCGGAGCGCTTGCGGCTCGACGGGTGTCGGGCTAGCTAACCCTCAGCTTGTTCCGATGTGTTCCCCAGATTCCGGCTTTCGCGGGACAGGCCTAACGGCGAGAGAGCGGGCGTTGGCAGAACGCTGGAGGACACCTTTGAGGACTTCACATTGACGCAAAAGAACCCATGGCGTGGCATGGCCTGCGTTCTCATTGCATTGCGCCAGTCCCAAATAACACCTCGCTTTTATGCAGCGCCGCAGTGTCTCCGACCATCACACGTACACAACAGCATCAACAACAGCAAAACCCGTTCCGTGACTGAAGTGTGGATTCCACACTGCTAAACTACTGCAAGCACCAAACCGTTTTCCCGATTTGAACCCCAAAACCGCCAATCCTGACCATAAAGGTGAAACCAGGTCGCTACATTACATTCCATATGTGGCTCCGTGGTCAGTGTTGGCTGCTCACAGAGCCAGTGTCCAGTGGAGTTTGCGTGATCACCTTGCCACATGCCCTATGCCTGCTAGTCTAGGCTCCAACGACCTACGACCGTGAACTGAATTAGCGGAATACGAATGACTCCGAAACCGAGGGGCAGGTCAGAAAGTACAAGCCTTGCGCTTTTCGAGATGTCCCTTTGTTTTACAGCATCCGATTAAAGCCGGGGAAACAAATTGGTCTAGTTACCAATAGAAATAGTTAACTTGGCTAACTTGGAAGAAACTCAAGTGCTTACCAAACCAAACCTTAACCCTACCAGAGAATATTTCTTCTGCTATCAACGGCAGGCTCAGCCTTCTCATTAAGGGGGAGGGGACGCAGTAGCAACCGCCGTCGGCGTACATATAAATCACAGCCACGACCATTACCAAAAGCAGAATCAAATTTCAGGCATAAACGCCACAGTTTGCCTCCTTCCTTACGGTGCCTCTTAACAAGCACCGTAAATCAGGAGGAGGGGCCCTCGACACAGACCCCCTGCAGTTTAATGATCGGGGGGCTCCTGCTGGTTGAAGCAGGAGCCAATAAAACACACACAATTTAGCCCCTCCCACCCCCACATGGGCGCAGCCAGGGTTAAAATAATCTGCTGAAATATTCATTGAAATCATTCCCAGGGCCCCCAGAGCAGGCCAAAGAAAATGGCATTTTTATTCATTATTAATAACACTGAATTAAGAGTCTCCAAAAGGAGGGAGAAAAACATCTCCAGCATGTGGTCACCATCTTTGTAAATTATTATTCCAACATTTGCGAGGACCTGGTATAATTTTATGGCTTGCAGCTAATGCACACCATTAAGTACCAGCCACAGCATCAGGTTACTGAGTGCTTCGCGTTTCAAGTGTGCTCTGGTTGGACAATTTTCAAAGGCTTTGTGCTTCCTCAAAGAAAAGAAAAAAAACACTGCAATTAATTCAACCCCCAAAACGGAGTTTAGAAATATGTAAAAGGAGAGAGTGATTATGAGAATTCCTTGGGAACATTCGAGGGTGTCCTAGAGGGACCGACCCCAGGGAAAGAGAGGCAAGTGGAATGGCAGCCCAAACGGGGCAGGGGCAGGGGCAGGGGCGGGGCAGGGGCAGGGGGGTTGAATGGTGAAGGAGGGTGGGGAGCGCGTGGGGGCAAACTCAATTACTGAAGAGTTGACACAATATAGACATGCTCCCACTGTCCGGGAAACCAAAGGAAAGACTACGGAAAAACAAACTGATCTCCAAACTCAGTCCTTCGGAATTCTTACACGACTCCGTATGCTGCTACTGAGATCCCTGCCAATAGCCTTTCTGTAGAGTTGGCCAGGGGCTGCCTAATGTGTAATAGATTCAAAAATAATGTTTGGAACGGGTCGATGCCTGGGGGGGGGGGGTTGGGTTAGAGGAGCCACGCAGAAGAAAACCAAGCTAGTCGAGGTCGTACAGCTACCGGGTCTCCCTACTAACACACTAAATACACTGAAGTGCAACATTCGAGGACGGTCAACATCGGCAAACCACGCTTTGAGTCACGTTTGCCCCCCTTCGACCGCTAAAGGGGATTACAAACAAGGGGATATCGTTCCAGATCCCAGGAAATCCAGATTCCGGATCAAAAAAAAACGGATTGAAAGGAACGGGTTCTTTTTTTCTGCACCCTCCCGCAACCCTGACGCCGCCCCATGAAACCGGACGTCCTGGGAGTTCGGACGCCGAGATACTCTGGAGCCCTTCCACCGCCGCAGTCTGAAAAGCTAAAGAGAGAACCTGGAGTGTGTCAGCCTCCAACAAATCTCCTCTGTACAGGGAAAGTCAGAGAGATTGATCCAGGGTTGCTGAAAGGAGAAACCCACTAATTGTTTTCAGACTGAGAGATTACAAAGGGTAAAAGCGCTAAATTTAGGCAAATGGTCAGATTAACATTAAAGACCGTAACTTCAACATGTCACAACTAATAGGTGGTGCAGGACTTTACGGAAAGTAGGAAGAAATGCTTGACTCTTGGTCGGACTTGAAAAGAGGCCTTAAATTCCCCCGAATAGCTCGGTGGGTCTAGATGTTTTTTAAACAAAATGAAAAGCTTCAGTGATCACTGAGTGCGCTCGCTGAGCGTCTCCCCTCTGTTCCCGGGCCCGTTACATGTGCTTTTACTTTGGCGGTGGGGACGACCCAGAGGGGAAAAGGAACTCCTGTGATATTTAAAACCCCGAGGTCAACTCTAGGACCGATTTGCATAGTGACCAGCTTGGCAAAACTCTCCCTCCACGTGACCGAGGACAGGGACACCCTTTACCGAAAAACTCCCGACGTGGCTCCCCTAATGTGTCGGTGGGTTAGGGTGGGTTAGAGGAGGCGGTTATTGCTGGGAGGTGGCACAAGACAAAGTCCAGTCCCAAGTTCCCACACACCTTCGACTGCCAACCACAGCAGGCCCTCCCTGGCCCAGGGGAAATCAGCTTGGACCGCTGGCTTCCGGTGGGATTAGGGAAAACCTCTGCATTGGGGGAGGGGGGTCATCGTTAAGAATTGAGGTCTTTCCGAAAGGTCTGGGACACGCGTGTATTGCAGAGGGTTGCGTGTTGAAGGATCTCGTTGCATCACCTGGCTGCCTTTTTAGGATGAGAGGGTTCCCCCCCCAGACGCCCTGGAATGTGTTTCTGATCCCGGGTGTATCTGAGCTGCGTTAAATGAGGAAATTGAACAAAGCCACACTTCACAGATTAAATCCACAGAACAAAACACAGAGCCACAAGGCGTCCACAAACAGAAAGAACGAAAGAATAAATCCTCATGAAGACACACTCACTCACTCACCTCACACACACACACACACACACACACACTCACTCACTCACCTCACGCACACACACACACACACACACTCACCTCACACACACACACTCACACACTCCCAAAACAAATTTCACAACCAAACGACTCCAGCAGGTTTCAATCTAACCTTGAGCTTTTACTATTATCAAAACCATTCACAGCAGCGTTACTCTTGGTAAAACGAGGAATTAGTTTTCAGCCTCAATATGTATACACCACTTTTCTTTACGTATATTAGGACTAAGAATAAATGCCAAATGACAGGGTCGTTGATTGATTGACAAGAAAGTGGCAAGGTTACAGCGAAAGGGGCCAAGTCTGACATCATTTCCCAGCTAACAATGGAGTAGTGATCACGCTTCACTGACACACCAACTCTCCGACAATCCTTTCAGATCTCCATTAGGAAGGAGTTTTCTCCGTCTGTGACGGGGCGGGTGCGGGCGTACGGCAGGTCCCCTTTTGGGGAACAGACTCTGCTCCACCCCTCCGTTCCTCTCAAACGCCGCGCGCCTTGACACGGAGCGGATTAAATGCATTAGTTACGTCAATCACCCGATGAGAGTTTCAAACCGGACCGGACTAAAATACATTCACCCAGCGCTGATGAAACCAAAGCACCCAGGCTGAAAATATCCCTTCCAGGTCCTTTCGGCTTTCCGGGGTTCTCTCTTCTGCAGCCTGCGTGTGGGCGTCCATTAAGCATCACTCCCACAACGGCTCCTGGTATCAATCACATCAGCCCTTCAGGCCCCCACCAGGCCGCTGATTTTAGCTCTCGTTAGAGCCAAGACCGTCCGAATCTCAGCAGCAATCCTTAAGCACGGGCAGCCTCCCCACGTGTCTGAAAACTGCGCACCTCGTCTGCTCAAGGCGAAGATGGTTTTCCGTTTCCTTAACATGCCAGCGTTTATGGTACGAGGAAATGATTAGCACGTGTTTGAGAAGGGTTCGTCGGAATGACGTTTAGAGTTTCCCATTGTCACGAGAAGAGACTTGGCAGGCTACCACTAATGACTACCGCCTCTCCGTGAGACCGAAATCGAGGACCGGAGAGTGCTTATGCAGGATCAATACTTTGGCTCTGTTTGCGCGAGGAGCGATCTAAACATCATCCTTACATGGGAATATGTCCCTTCCCCCCCCCACAATAAGAGGCAAAGACAGTTTGTGATTACTCAAAATGAACCGGTAAAAATGGATTGGGGGGAGGGTTTAAAATGCTGATGAGAAATGGGCAACCCTGTAAACCGAGCCGGTAACATCCCGGCATAAAGGCTGTAGGGGAGACTAGCTGAAGAAACCGCTAGGTGCCACCCGTGCTGGAGTGACAGCTCAGTGCCGGAGGTCAGCATTATTGTCCCTCGCATTTCACAGCAGTAATTCTCCAGGGCGGACGCAGAGCAGAGAAGGAAGTGAGGTCATAGCCCGGGACCCGGGACCCTGAGAGCCAGCCTTTGTGCTGAGGGTCACAGTGCTCCTGTACAAGTGCTAGTTTAACACTGGACTTTCTGTCCAACTCGGCCAACAATAAGGCCCTAACATCTGAGAGGAGGGGGGGGGGGGGGGGGGGGGGGGGGGGGGGGGGGGGGGGGGGGGGGG
>JAOVYW010000762.1:0-17119 GCA_025775045.1 Hiodon tergisus | reverse complement strand
CATAGTTTTTGGCCACATCCCAAGTTTTGAAGTCAGCGCTATTTCTTTTGTGTATGTCAACAGTCTAAAAGCGATCTTCTCCACTGTGCCCCTTGCAAGTCAAGAATGGGGGTTCTAGTATAAAGAATGATAACTTATGTACTTAACATCGATATCACTGAGCAAGACAATGATTACATTACATGTATAAAAGAAAGTCGTAAGAGATTTGGAGTTGTTTTTTTTTGTATGTTCTCAACACTGTAGTAGGATTAAGTTTCCCATTGGTTTGTGTGTTTCAGTACTCCCTGGCTTCCTCTAGCTCATTCATATAGATGTCCTGCTGGGGGTTCTCAGCACATCGTAACCCGTTGTTGGGGGGCCGCAAGGCATGGAATCGGCTCCAGTCACCTTTGCACAGGATCCAAGGCAGGATGTCCACCTTGAAGTGCAGCTCAGGGGAGAATTCTGTGCTGATGAGGTTGGGTGTGCCAGCCCCCTTACCACGCGTAATTAGCTCCATGTGCTGGTCATAGCAACAGTGCTGCGCAGCCAAGGTGGTGCTGTCCAGGGATAGCATGGAGCGCACGCAGGAATGTGCTGTGGGCTTGTAGATGTCCAGTCGCTCCTTGGGCCCACTGGCGTCGCGCCACCGATATTCCTTCTTCAGCTTCTCGTCGTGGACGGTGACAGCACTGTACACCACCTCTGAGGGGTAGCTACATGGACAGCTAGGCAGCTCGGTTAGCACCTGGTGGAGGTAACGTTGCAGGAAGTCGTTCTTACAGTTCAACCACTGCTCACAGCTGTCCACATCTGGGGGAATGGACACACAATGAGACATGTGGTAACAGAGCACACAGCTGCTGGATAACGACAACCTCACTATTCAAAACATGACATGATCTCTCCTGTATCTGAGGCAACTCTTACTGAAAGCAGTGAACAAAGCTGTTTATTTACACAAAACTTGGGGTCATATGGTCAGATGATCCAAAAATCCAAGAATTCTAGGAAATCCTGAAGAGTTTAAAAGCCAGACAGGATCTGATGATAGACCAGTAAAACTGTATGCAACTAAAGTCACACAATCAAAACATACTAATTAAAAAATAAAATAAAAAATGTTGTTGGGCATGTTGTTCATTTATCAATTTTATATTTAATTTAAATAATTTTATAAGTAATTGAAAAAAACTTTTTATCCTGGGGATAAACACATATATACACACGAAACACACACACAGAAGAAAAAAAAAACCTATGTAAATACAGGGGTCACGATGGAACAATAAATTATAAACATATCTGTAGTGGCCAATAATCTCTGAGAATCTTATTTTTGTACAGAATTCTTTCTTATTATTGTAAGGTGAAGAGAGCTATCACTTTACGGGTTCAATGCCAGGGGTGGTGGGGCTATAAAAAAAGAAAGCTAATAAAATATATTCTGGAAGAACAGACTGTATTTCATGCTTTCAGTTACCCTCTCTAAGGAGCAATACCTAATACCATTATTGTAACAACATTTCACACAGAACCAAGATTCGAACAGAACCCAAATTCACACAGAACAGAGCTCAAATTCCCACCAGTGAACATCATTTAATGGATCCAAACATAATTTAAACTGATCCTGCTTAAGTGAGAACCAGTTAGATTTGTGTGAATCACTTACAAGGCTTAAACATCTTCCAAGTGTTAGTAGTGTAGAGCAAGAGAAATCTTCACTAGGTTTGGAGAGGGATTCTTACTGACCTGCAGTGAAAAGCTGTGTGTCATTCTCTGCCTCATAGGGCATGAGGTCTGTCACTGTGTTCAGGTCATCTAGAGGGCCAGAAAAAGCAAACAGCAGAAAAGGTCAGGGATCATTCATCAGGTCAGGTCAGATGAGGCCCTGCACAGATTGACTGGGACTGCTGTGTAAAGGAGCAGGGAGACAGGATTGACTGAGGCTGCAGTGGAAAATAAGCAGAAAGACAGTATTGACTGGGCTGCTGTTTAAAGAAGCAAGGAGATAGGATTGACTTGGGCTGCTGAGTAAAAAGAGATGGGATTGACTGGGGGTGCTGTGTAAATAAGCAGCAAGAAAGGATTGACTGGAGCTGCTGTGTAAAGGAGCAGGGAGACAGAATTGACTGGGGCTGCTGTCTGGTTTCTGAATCCCAGGAGAATCACATTGTAAAAGCTTTAGCTGAGCTATGCATGAGTACTATGCATGGTCAGAGCGATCAAAGGTACTATGTATTATACAGTCTGGGTTTTCAAAAACATCACATCTATCATATTTATTTTGCTCTGAGAAGAAAACCATTGACTGATGGCGCAGACCTAACATGACTTAATTTTTGAACAGTTGACAGTCGCGTTCATTATCCATGGCACCATCGTAAAAGGGCTGTCAGAAATTGACTTTTGACACACCCATGGAACAAGTCACCACAAGGTCCAAAGAATGGAACAGTGCTGAGGTTTTTGTGGATGCCATCGAAGCTCATGACAGAGATGGGTGACATGGGGAGGGTTAGGGTCAGATGGATGGGGTGGGTAGGGTCAGGGTTAGGGCTAGATGGGTTTAAGAATTGGTCAGTAAACAGTGAAGTAAAAACAATAATTTTACCTGGACATTGCACATAGTCACAAGTTCTGGATTCTGTTGCTGTGCAAGCATAGCCACAGGACCGAATCCTCTTCTGGTTGCCGTGTCCACAAGTGGCGCTGCACGGCAACCAGCTGCTCCACTCTTCCTCTTCTTCATATTCTGTGTAGCAGTGGAAACACAATCCCAAAACTGTTCCTCACCCAACTGCTGGGTGTATTATGTAATAAAGCTGTGGTCACAAATTACTTAGAGCTACCGTGTAAAACCTTTTGTTAGGTCTACAAAATATTTAGGTTACAAGCTTTTGAAGAAAAAAAAGAACTTTCAAAATACTGACAAATGTGTGCAGAGTAAAAATTTTCATGCTAAATCAAACTTTTTTCAGTGACTGTGGTGCAGTCCTGGGTTGGCTACTGTTTGAAAGTCTAACAGCTTATGTTTGTAATTAAAAATGCTTTCTGTCCATTGCCATGCTACAGAGACAATAGAGTGAGCACAGGGTGTGTGACAGTTGATGTTTTGAAAAAAATCAACTGTTGGTGTTTTCCTTCACTGCTGTCATTCACTGGAAACCTGCTACATGCGAGCTACAGGTAGCCCGTTTTCATGTGCCGAGGGGAACAGCGAGAGGTGTTGATGATATGCTGCTCAATATAACAATTCTCACCTTCTTTCACAAAAAGGTATTATTATAAACTGGCCAGGAAAAAACGTCAAACTTGGTGACAAACTAAATGAGACCTTCGTTCCCCATCTGCTATCCTGAATTACAGGGACAGACTTCTGTCTGAAACGGTGGCATCTCGGCTTTTACACCCTGGTTACCCATTTCTGTTTAAATAAGCATATATCCACATGGCACAAACAAATGGCAGTTGTCAGCACTCCAATCCAGAATGGAGATAAGGATCCACAGGTTTCTGTGTAGACGTTATCTGGATGCAAATATCTGAAGCTGTGCTTGTCGATTTCAAACACGCTTTGGAAAATTCTCTTGAAATGGAGACGAAAATTTATGCAGAACATAAACTATTGTGCTGTACATCACATTAGACAACAAACTGAACTTGCACATGGACGGAAATGGAACTCAGCTGATTTTCAGTTTAAAAAAGGACATGCTAGGAAGCCTCAGAACTAGGCATCAACTCCATGCTTGTTACCGAAGTGGAGGGAACCATGAGGCAGATGTGTTTAGATTTAAAGACACAGAGTGCAATTAATGCCATGAAAGAGGGTACATGGCTAGGCAGTGTAGCACAAGAAATCTCCAAAACATGCATAAACTGATGTTGCAGATGTTTATTCACTGTACTATGTGAGTGCTATTAAAAATCAACAACCTGTATGCCGCATTGGCAAGAGGCAAATCATATTCCAAGTTAGAAATTAGAAAATAGAAATGTGCTGCTACACCTACTGCTGAGGAAGAATCATCACCGGTTGTGGGGTCCAAAGACCGGTGCAACATGTAAGGCACTACTCTATTCTTCAGCGAAGATAAAACCATCCCACTTGTAGCTTCATTCAGCTAGAATCCAGCATTGGGCCTTGACGTTATCAGCTTATGAATACACCTTAACGTACTGCCCAGGCTCAGACACAGAAAAGGCAGGTGCGCTAATTGAATATCCAGCGAACATTCTGGTTCCAGAAGAGTTAGCAATATTGTTAAATTTCTTGGATTCATTGCCTGTGAGGGCTGAACAAATTAAGACCCACTCTTGTCCAAGTTTTAAGGCTATATTTTGAAAGACCAACAGTACCTTTAACTGATAACTTGTGTCCTTTTTTCCAGAAGCACTGAATTGAGCTGTCAAGATGGAATCTAATTGTGGGGTTCCAGAGGTGTGATTCCCCCACAGGGCTAGAGAACCAGTACTGGTGTAGCTCCATTTCACAAATCCTTAAGTGCCTAGGATGAAAGCACTGATCCGCAGTTATGTTTGGGGTTGGGGAGTAATCAGTGACAGTGGCACAAGCAACTTTCCCCATGCCAACAACTCCAAAAACTGCCTGCTACAGCCAGGCAATGAAGGCTGCATATTAATTAATTAGGGGGACCCTTCTTTGATAAAAAGTAAGTTAAAAAAATCAAAAGTCAAAACGCCAACATCAGCAGCAACCATTGTAGTGACATCACCCATTCAGATTTTCAGTTAGAAATTAATGATTTAGCAGCCTTCATTAGTGAGGAATTTAAGAAATTCACCTTGCTGAATGGCATTCATCACATAAAGACAACTCCTTATCACCCTTCTTCCAATGGGCAGCACTGTCCATACCTTTAAAGCAGTAATTAAGGGGTAATCTGGGGGTAACCTGGAGTCCCATCTCCTGAGTTACCACATAACACCCAATGGCTCTACACCGTGGTTCTGGAGCGCTGATGAATATTCGGTTAAGAACACGCTTGGATTTAGTGTTTCGCAACTTGGAGGGGTAGGTGAGATGCAAGCAGAGCGCTCAGGAAGCAAATCATGACTAAGATAGTCATGCTGATACATTTAAGGCAGGAGATTCTGTGTATGTGCATAGTTTTGGAAGAGGTATGCTCTGGATACCCGGAACTGTCATCAACGCAACAAGAGCGTTGACATTTCAAGTTCAAGTTGAGAACAGTGTAGTGAGCAAATATGTGGACTGTGTTCGAGCAAGAGAAACATTCCCACAAACCATGATCTACCTGGGATCAACGCTTTGCTGCCCACCTCAGAGATATGTGATTTTCCAGCACCCACCCCTCCTGACACGTCTGTGAGCTGAGGAATGACTTCACAGCCAGCTTCAGGAATGTTCTTATTAAAGCAAGTAAAGTTCAGGTGGCTTTTGTTCTGGAAACCTCCTAAAGATCAGTTCAGTTGCTCTGATTATTCCTGCAGACCACCCCAGAGACTTGATCTGTAAAGACTTAGTTAGGCGTAATGGGGTTCAGATTACCTGGGCTACTACCTAGAGATTTTCCAGCTACCCCAACGTTCCTTTGTCCGCAAGAGAAAGATTTAAGGAAGTGGAAATGTAGCAGTTGAGTTGATTGTCCCTCCCCTCTGTCATCCTAGGAACAGAAAATGTTTTGAGCCAGTGAACAATGTGTTGACTGTCTCTAATAATAAAGCACCTTTCTACACAGAGATAACGTCTACTCTCAAGTCATAACAGTAGATGCTGATAAATTGGAAGCATATACCATAACGCTGTTACACCATTCTAAAACTTTTTACTTTTAGCCATTTAAAGCCTGTGTTAATCTTGGTTAATAAAATGTAAAATGTAAATACAATATTACTGCTACCAAAAATTAATATTCAAACAGATTAGGGTTTAAGATCTCAGTTTAATATATAGTTTATATAGTTTAATATAATCTTAGCAATTTTTTCAGGCTGCAATTTAACAGAATAACACTGTGCTTTTTTCCCCACCAGCGGTGAAAAAAAAAAAATCAATAAAAACTGTTCTCTCCAGCATTGAATGGGCAACCCTAAAAAGCCCTCAAACTAGGAGAAAAGAGTGTTGCCAGAACATCGGAAGCTTCAACTGTCATCCCCAGTCATCCTGCGGTCCTAATCCACACTCTGATTGAACACAAATACTAGTTGTTGTTCCTGTGGACTGGCCTCAGGCTGCCATTAAAAAGCAGCATGGGCCAGATATTCAAGGGTCTGCGCTTCCCATGGCCAGTGTCGACCTGACGGACGAGTGCTCGCACTAGGCTCACAGACATTGGGGCAATGCCCCTCTGTTTATCTGATCCTTTTTTCTTCTCCCCTCTCACAAATCCTTCTTTCTCCTGTTAAAACTCTTCTTTCTCCCATTTTAACTTTAAAACATTAACATTTTAAGTCCCTCTCCTTTACCCTCATTAGTTATCTTTTCTGCAGTGACATTGTGTTGAAAAATCCCACAGGGTCTTAAGCTGGAGCCTTCCCTTTAGGGTGAGATAGCCATGCATAAACCCCCAAACATTACAGATAAAAACAATGCTTAATTGTTATTCTTGGATATTGATAATTAGCAGCGCTTTTTTGGCAAGTGGCAACAAATAGCAGTTCCCAATTTAGCTCAGCTCTGGCATGGGACACCCTTTGCCTTGGCGGCTTTCTGGTCTTGGAGAATGATCTGCTTTCTCTGAGCTGCAAAATGTTCTGGAACTATCATGATAAATACTAAATGTTCTAGTACTGTTTCAATTAAAACAAAATATTCTGGAACTGAAAAGACTAAAACAATCTTCTGTTTCTGGTGAAACAGAAATTAAGCTTTATATCATCCTATATAAGATGACTTTTTGATAAATAAGCTCAATGGGAAACAAGCTTTATTCCCTTGCACTGACAGAAGGGTAGGTGAGATGCAAGCAGAGCGCTCAGAAAGCAAATCATGACTAAGATAGTCATGCTTATACATTTAAGGCAGGAGATTCCATGTATGCGAGTATGTGCACTGACATAAATTTTATTTTGCAATCACAACTACAGAAGGCAGAACAACATTTCCACTTCAGTTTATACGTCTAATATCCTTTTCATTGCTTACTGACAATAGTCAGTCTTCTTATCCTGCATGCTTCTACTTTCATGACTTAATGAAGCATATGAAAAGCTTTGAAGAACGTACTCTCAATCCCAAAGCTTTCATGATAATTTCATAACGACGGTTTCAGAGAAAAATATTGAGATCAGAAATTCTGAAAACTGTTTTCTAAATTAACCAATGTTTCCAGTCAGTTTCCCATTTAAATTTTCCCAAATTTAAGTAAATCAGTCCAATTACCAGTTGAAATGTATATCACTGTGTATTGGGTATCCACTGTAAATATATTTTACCTGAACCGTTTTATCACTGAGCTAATGTTGTATGAAGCCGATTATTTTTGTTACAACTATGTTTACATCACTTCAGGTCCTGAGCATGCTAGCCGAGTCTTTTTCTAGAACCTGGGCTACTGGACATCCCTCTCATCACCTATACACCTGCATTTCCATCACTCTCATCACCTGTGCACCTAAATTTCCATCACTCACCAACATTGCACCTGCATTTCCATCCCTCTTGTCACCTATGTAACTGCATTTCCATCCCTCTCATCAACTTTGCACCTGTATTTCCGTCCCTCTTGTCACCTATGCACCTGAATTTACATCACTATCATCACCTTTGCTCCTGCATTTCCATCCCCCTTGTCACCTGCGGCCCTGCGTTTCCTTTAATGTGGTCACCTTGCGCTCATGTACTCACCATAATTGTCCAAAGCCTGGCTCCAACGGCTGCCCCAATCTCCACCTACTCCACTGAGTACTGACACTTCACTGTTGTATTCCAGGGAGTCGTCCTCTGGCTTGTCTTCTCGACTTGTATAGACCGAATCATCCCTGCCCACGTCCGGGTATTCCCAGAACAAGGGCCAGAACAGCTTCTTGTGGCCAAGCCAGTCAATGGAGGACTGAGACCAATCATTTCGGCCCTCCTTTGCCAAGTCCATCTCAACCTCCATCTGCGGATTGTCCACAACCTCAATGGTTACCTGGATGGCAGGACATGTCCCTCATATTAAGAGCAAGGGTCGGCAACGTGTCCGTACACGTTAATTCAGTGTCAATAACACATTAAAAGCTAGTTCCCTTAATTAGTGCTGCATCTCTTGTATGCGGAGTAGAAGCATATTTATTCAATTAGCTATCTACGCAATGCAACAGTACACTTCTCGTATGGGAGTGAAAAGTTCGTAAGTTTAAAAAAAAAAACGCTATCTACACAAGTAGATACCTAATCATGGGAGTTATAAGAAACCCAATACCACCCCACCCCCCTAGCTACTCAACATCTGTATCATGTTGCTTCCACAAATCTTATTATTCCTTCACTTTCTCAGCAGAAACCGGGTGAAAAGCTTAATGCTAGCTAATGTAGTGTACCTGCAACGAAAATAACTGACAAGTTGTTAAACTTGTATATTTTTTATACAGAAAAAACGAAATATAAACATTTACTTTTGCTGCAAAGTGGTGGTCAGCAAAGTAACTTTAACGCTGGTTTGAAAAAAATAATTATGAAATATTTGTAAACGTGAGATAAAATCAAACACCATTACACCAGGTTACAACAAATTTGTAAACGTCAGATACTGTACCTAACAATAAAGGGCATGCACACTGTGTGGAGGTAAATCAGCATGTTTTATACTTTCATACTTTTGGTTATGGCCAATGGGTGTGCATAGGAAGAGATAGCAAGATTTTGGAGCACTGCTCCATACAGCTCTGGCTTAATTTAAATTGTAGAAATGTAATGTATAACGCCAAATATATAGGTCATGTGTCCATCACAAATGCATCTAACTTTGAAATGTCCATGGTGAAGGATGTTCATGCTAAACCCTGAATAAGGTGGGTGGTAGCACAGACTGAGGTAAAATTTAATATTTTGCTATTTAACATGCTTTGCTTTATTTTGGTCTGCTTCCAGTTTGTTATACTGCTCTCTGGGTGATAGATATGTAGCCATTACTGGCTGAATCTGTATATGTTTATCCTCTCAGTCTGCATTGAATTTTATCTTGCACGCTCTGTACATGTTGCTCAGGACAATTCCTACTCTCCATAAGGATTCATTATGAGTACCAAGTCAGACCCACCTTTGCCTCCAGAACAGCCAAAATTCTTCAGGGCAAGGATTTTACATCTCATCCCAAAGATGCTCTATTGGGTTGAGGTCTGGGGACTGCTCAGGCCTCTCAGTAAACTGAACACACTCATGTTCCTGGAACCATTCTGAGACAATACGTGCTTTTTGACAAGGCGTATTATCCTGCTGGAGGTATCTATGTGACAAAGAGTAAACTGTAGCCATGAAGGGATTTGACAGACAAGTTCCGAGATGAAGTTCTGCAAAGCACTGTTATGTAGTAGTCTGGGCTGTTTTTGTCCACAGGAATGCTGCTGACTGGATGTTTTTTGTTTGTCTAATCATTCTTCTTAAACCCTAGGTACTGTAGTGTGAAAAGCCCAGGATATACTGGATTCTGAGATAAAGGAACTGGCATGCATGGCATCGATGATCATGTCACTCGATGACCACTTGCTTTGCCCATTATCGAACAGTAACTGAATTCCTTGATGCTTTATATTGCAAGCCCGGCCAGACTCCATATACACATTGATAGGTGGGATTATGGAATACTTTTCTTTTCTTTCTACACCAATGCAGTTTTTTATTTAGTCCTGGAGATCCAATCAAAGAGCACAGAAACCAACTTAACTGAACAAAACTGTTCTTATAACTACCGGGTTTGGTATATACTTTATTTGATGTCAACTTTATTTTGTATAAACTTTATTTGGAAACGTGAAGTCATATTGTGAATTGAATAAATGATGAATTGTGGAAATGTGTGAACAAATGGTAAACTGTAGAATTGTAAGAATGAATGGTGAATTGCATAATTGATCCGACTCCAAATATGAACTTAAAAACTACTCAGAAGAGTTAGAAGTGCTTCTCTCTTTACTCCTTTTAATCTGCTGTTAAATGTTTAAACATTCATTCTCTTATGATATAGACTATAAACAACTCTCTCTTGTATTTAAATTTTTAGGCTGTTTCTGTTTCCAGTTAATATACATTATTTTAACCATCAGAGAGCATTTACCAAACCTCTCCGCTAAGTCATTAGATATGTTTTTGTATTAAGCAAAGCTTAAGGCAGACACAATGCCAAGAAATATCAAGTTAAAACATCGAAGGTAATACAGCTGCCAGGGGTGTCATTTTCTGCTTTAGAAACAAGAATGTAGACTACATGGATACAACCACATGCAAAACACGTGATCACACCCCAAATCCAACATTACATATCATCCTGACACAGTACTCCCCATTCCATCAATTCAAAGATCAACATTCAGGGGTTTTATCCTGTTATCATACCTGAATATTTGGGTTCTGAAAGCCCAGGTTTGCGTTGGCGAGGTCAGGGAAGTTCTTCAGGTCCAGTACAAAAGGCTTAGTCTCCTCTGTCATTGGTTTGGGTGGGGCCAGAGCTGGCCGGTGCTGTGACCACTGTCTCCTGTGGTGATGCTTTGATAGGACACTCGTTACCCGTTTCCGTTGCTGTGGATTGTCCAGGCCTTTTTGGGCATCACTTAGGTCCGTCTGCAATTTCACCTGCTGGACACAACCAACAAGGTCAGTCTAAGTCCAGAGACAACATAAGGTGAACTTGAGTATTGTGAGATGAGTACTGCACTTTGGTGCAAAGAAGATCGCAAAAGAGGATATTGAGAGGGAGATATATCACAGAATCCTTTGAGCAATTTAGTCCTTTCTTTGCCAAAGGTAATAGCCCTAGATTCTGCAGGAAGACAGAGATGAAACAGGACCTGAGGTTGCCATGCCCACACAAGATGAAACTGTCAAGACCAACTCTGAATTTCCTGCATTTAACAGCTGTCGAGTGCCTTTTTCAGAAAGTTTTGATTTCTGCTAAGCCAACCCATCTGAAACCGAATATTTCAGAGCTGTATGGAGTGGCAACAATGAGATGGAACAACATGTGCCTTTATTTGGCTGCCTCATCACGTTAAAGACAGGCAGCTGGGAACAGATAGTTGGGGTTATGAGTAATACCATACTAAACTGATGGGAAGGACTTCACTGGATCTATGCCCAGGGTGGCGCATGCAGGCGAGTCCAGAGCACCACCAGTGACATGCAGCAGTTTGGACAGAGTCTTCATTTGTTTACATTTCTACACCTCCGGGGAATGGTTCTTTGTCTGAAGCTTGCTTTTCTTGAATGAATTGAGTCTCAGGTTTTTACTGCTGAAGTGACAGTTCTGACTGTCTTAAGGATGAAATGTTGAAGGCTTGCCATTGTCGTTAAACCATTGAATATTAGATTTTGCTGATGTAATGAAATGGCTCTCTTTCCCGTGCCTGTGGTTACTTCTTCCTTTTTTAGTTTTTTTTAAACATTTATTTATATATTTTTCTTTCCAGTGTTTTCATGTGTGTGTGTGTGTGTGTGTCTATGTGGTATTTTATCTGTCCGTCCTGCTTGTTGCTCTCGCTCCCCATCCCCATCACCTTCTTTGTCCCAATCCAAGTTTTTTAATAGGCTTTAATTGAGTCAGTTAAAGGTTTAAAGATTTTTTCATCTTTCAGTAAAATAACTGATGCTATAGTTGAGATGGCTACATATATTGCTTCATATCTTATATCTGAGTGTGTTACTCCTAATGTAGAGCCAGTTAATTTTGAATGTCTTTTCACTAACATTATTCTTCATGATAACAAACATTTAACCATCGGCAACATTTATAGGCCTCCCTCTGCCCCGTCTGACTCCACAAAGTGTATTCTGTCAACTATTAGATCTCTTAAGAGACTGAAACTAAATGAAAATCATTATCTTGTGTGACTTTAATAGTAACTGGCTTGATCGTTCCTCCTCCAACGATAGAAATTATTTTAGTAGTGTAAACCTCACTCAGTTAATAAATGAACCTACTATTGGTCCTCCTCTCTGCTGGACTGGATCTTTGTAACTAACCTTGAAAGAATAATTAAATCTGGAGTTATGTCAGATTGTTTAAGTGATAACGTGTTTGGAAACTCTTTAGGTTCCAAAAATGTGTACCCAAACCCGAAGAGACCCGGAAATGTGCTATCCGGAACCAACCCAGACCCGTCTATTATTTAAGAGTTTGGACCCGGACCCATGCAGAACCAAGAAATGCCGTAAATGTACTACCTGGAACCAACTCGGACCCGTCAATTATTTTAATCTGGACCCGGACCCGGCCGGGACACACAGACCTGATTGAACCCGATCGGCACAGATCCCACAGCTAATTGCTATTAACAAGGTAATTTCCAAGTTGTGAAGTAAAAATTTGCGTCTTACCTAGTGTAACATTAGTAGCCTTCTCTCCTGTACCTGACCATGACGCATACAATCCATCCTCCTTGCCAAGAAAACTGGCAAAATAACATCCATGTTGTTCCTCTCTAGCTGATTGAAAGAGCATGTATAATCCACTCATTATTTCAGCTTCAAAAGTCCATTTGCTGTCACGGTGGCGGATGACAAAAACGCGACTGCAGTTTTTTTGTATCTTGCATAATACGATAACTTCACTGTTTGCCCTTTTGAAGTATAATAACGATTGTTCGTTCGTCATCTGTCAAATACCGATATGGCGATATTTGAGTCAAGAAGGTATCCATCACCGTGTGCTAAACTCCGCTGACTGAGTCCGCCCTGCCTCTGAAGGCTTTGAGTTTGCGCTTTTTTTAACCTTATTTCCCAGCTCACACGTTCTCATCCTAATTTTATAAAAGACACAGTACTTCCACATCATGATTCATCATCATCTGACTCAATCTGATCACGGCCGGGTCTTCTCGATTCGACTCAGGTATTACACACAATCTTAGACAGACTCGGGACCCGAAGTACAAGAATGGGACCCGACCCGGACCCGACTGACCATTTAAAATATGGATCCGAACCCATACGAGTTGACCCGTGAAGACCTCTAATTCCTAGTTTCCCTCCTAAATTTATTAGACTGAGACAATGTAAGAATATTAATGTAGATTATTTTATTCAAGACGTAATTGCTGTTAACTGGGCTAGATTTTAATTTGGATGATGCGTGGAACTTCTTTTATTCTGAATCATTGATGTAATTGATAAACATGCTCCCATGAAAATAATCAGAGCTAAAGGCAGACATTTACCCTGGATCAGCTCACATCTAATTAGTCTTTTTAAACAAAGGGACAAAGCCTGGGCCAAATATCGCTCATCTAAAGATTCTGCTGATTGGGACACCTGCAGATACCTAGGGGAATTTATGTAAAGACCCAAACAAGGAACAAGAAATATAGCTTTTCAAGATTTTCATAACCTTGGAACCTTTGGAATCAATTGAACCGTATTCTTAATAAAACTAACAATAGTCTCATAGAACAGTTAAGAATTAATAATGAACATATTTCTGATCCTTCACTTTTTCCCCATGCTTTTAATTATCGCATGCTTTTTTAATCTATCCGTGGCTCCCAACACTTTAATTTCTATAGTATGGCTGGTTTCTCAAACCTTAGTACCCCTAATGCTTTTTTCTCTTTCAGAAAAATCTTGCCTGTTAAGGTTCTTTACGCTATTAGTGAATTAAAAGAAAATTCTAATGCTGGTCCAGATGGCTTTGAAGCCAAATTTGTTAAACTTGCTGCTCATATATGAATGTATCCCCTTGCAGATTTATTTAACTTGTCTCTGTCTTCTTGTTTGAATCAAAATGCTCTCCTTAGTATGATTATTTTCATAATAGACGTCAGTGTGTTGTCTTTCAGGGTTCGCAGTCTGACTAAGTAATTGTTGAAAAGGGCGTTCCACAAGGCTCCACCTTGGGACCTCTTCCTTTTTCATTAATGAAATACCTCAAAAATGCTCCAACTGTTTTGTTCATCTTTACGCTGATGACACTGTAAATTACTTGTAACAAATTCAGAATTCTTTACAGCTTGATTTCAACTTGGATAAAAACTGGTTTCATAATAACAAGCTTGTATTAAGAAAAAGTCCTGCAGCATGGTGTTTGGTATGCGACACAATCATTCATATCTTCTTAATTTGCCTATTAATTTTGATGACGGGTCTCTTCTTGAGAAAGTTGATTCTTTTAAATATCTTGGCCTTTGGATCAACCCAGAACTCTCCTTTAAGCCCCATATTGATTTTATCATAAAAAGAACATATTGCTGAGCTCACTTTATCGTTCAATTAATTGTTTTACATTTCAGGTAAGGAAAAGAATAATTTCTCAGTTGATACTACCCATTATTGATTATGCTGACATTGTCTATCAGAACACCTCAGACACATACCTTAAACCCCTTAATGTTGTATTTAATTCTCTATGTAGATTTGTTTTGAGGTGTCCATATGGAACTCATCACTTTTTCCTATATGAATCACTCAGTGGGCCTCAAAGTACACTGTCCTTTTGCACAACCCTGCCACAAGCCTGACATGCACTATGCACATGCTTATAACCACCATTATTGACCCTGAATCCCTTAAGAGAGTTTAACAAGCCTACCGCAATCAACATGCCCAAAGCCTATTCAACATGAAAGACAGCTCTCTCTGAAAGGTGGGGGGGTAAAGTCGAGAAGGACATCAGCCCACATTTTGCTGACAAGTGATGGGGTGTGAGAAACCTGTCAGCGTTTGCAGATAAAGGACCCCAGACCCCAGGAACTTCCCAAGATTATGAGAAGGGAATTGTGGCTGGCAAATGTTCTCACACACAGTACCCCTCCAAACCTTCAAGGTGCACATCTGGAAGTCTGATTTGATCAGTTCCAGGAGGGGTGAGGGCTGCCCTGATCAAAGGCAGTTTGTCTTTAGCCGCTTACAACCCATTTTCTGGCTAACTAAACAGATGTCTCCCCAAGACGTCTATATTGCCCAGATAACGCATGTGGTGTCATTAACTGTGAAGTGAAATAATGGACTCGGATGAAAAGAAAAACAAGTGGTTGTGTTATTGAAGGTTTGTGATTCCTTCAGGTACAGATCAAATAAACGGTAAAGCCTATGTCACAAAATAAATAATGTGGTGAGGACAAACTTTTGAAATTCCAGGCCACATGTCAAATACTTTTTATAGTATATATTATTACACTCATATTTTGGAAACAGTTAATCAATAGGGAATAGTTTTTTAATGGAAAAAATAAAAATGGAGCAATCAACAGTACAAATATTAACCGTCGGACTACCTGCATGGATATTTCTTGATTTTTCCCCCCTCTAAATACCCTAAATGAATGTTGTCCTTGACCCAGTACCGACAATGCTAGTAAAAGATCTCTTCCCTTTACTTTCAGAACTTATGCTAAATGTCATCAAGCTGTGTTTCCAAAATTCTTATTAAGCTCTTATTAAGCCCATAATAAATTAATCAAATCTGGGTCCAAAATATCTATATAATTCAAAAGAATCAGACCAATATCCTACATATCCTCCTTATTGTACATTGTTTCTGTACAAATAGTACTCAAATAGGCAAACAGATATGCATATTTTTCACTGCACCACCTTCAGAGTTTGTACCATACAACACAGCTGACGGGGATTTGGGAAGCCCTAGATCTCGTCATTAAGGTACAAATAATCCAGTTAAATAGATTAGCCTCATTGGAATTAGCCGCTAACCCAGGTGGCCTAGACACTAGCAAGAAAAAAGCCTAAACTAACACTCTCCGCTTATTATTCAATAAGCATTAGATCTGTTTTTGTTGCAATTTCACAATATTTAACTCTTAAATTTTATCCTTGCAAATCCCCGTACCACCCCCATTCAAAGCCAAATAGACTGTGCTGCTTTACTGTTGCAAGTACCTCATTAAATCACCTTCACCTTTGAAAAGATAACTATCCATTGGAAACAATGTTGGTTCTTCATTGCCAGTTGAAACATTTGACCAGGAGCTGGGATAATCAAAGTGGTCAGAAGCACTATTGGTGTTTTAGCCATCTTTGAACAAATTATGTTTTCTGCTCCTCTTTAAACTATTTGGCTGTTGCAGCAGCAAACCCATGAAATATCAAATTCGGTTGGCAAGTCTAATCCTATCTATTAATATAAACAGCACAAACAACCAGTTTATCTGCTTCCAAACACTGCATTCGACAGAGGATCCAAGAGGCATTATGGTCAAAGCTTTCCAAAACTTATAGAAAAGTCTGTGGTTAGTCTGTTAAGAGGTCTATGGACTTTGGCATACTCTAGGTGCTACCCTAAAGTGGTGACACCAGACCTGTCCAAAGACCCCAAAGCACATAGAGATTTATTTGACAGCTTCACAACGCATCACTTGCCTAACCCACAGACAGAAAGAAAATGCTATCTTGACACTTTGTAACTGATTTAATAAAATCATATATTTATAGAGACATGAAGCTATTATTACAACAGAGCCTAATTTCAAACAAATGATTTACAAAATCCTAAGCAGAGCACAAAGAAGCACTGACAAATTATACTGTATGTGTATGTTACATCCCTCCTATGGCTCGTTAGTGGAGTGGAACACAACTGCCCACGCGTAAACACACTGGGGCAGAACAACATATGGTGGGGACAGCACTAACACACAAAGTACAACTCAAATGAAGTTATAAAAACAAAGAAAGTGTCCCATGAGGTGCTATTTAAAAACACTTAGAAAAACACAAGGGGAACACTTAGAACTAAACAACAATTAGGCTAACACAACAAAGAGAGGGTTATCAGTTTTGGTTAGGAGAACGACCAGGCAAGCAGTCTGCCAAAGTAAACATATAATAATTATATTAATTATTATTATTATGGGCCCTGGTCTTCCCTACACCTTTACCCTGCCTGTCACAAACTCCTCAACAGCTAACCTAACTGCTACAACAAACAGACAGACAGACAGACAGACAGACAGACAGACAGACAGACAGACAGACAGACAGACAGACACTCGCTTCTTACCT
>JAOVYW010000760.1:0-11781 GCA_025775045.1 Hiodon tergisus | reverse complement strand
CCCTTCCTCCTCACTTGAGGGAATTCGCAGGGTCTCACTGACCCATCGCCAGCCGGATCTGAAAAATAGAGCACAGTGTTTTAACGTCAGAGTTCGCTACCTCTTCTCTTCGTTGTGGACAGCTTTTGTTCTTTCCCGGGGAGGGAACGTACCCCACTTGATTGCGGGGGGTGCATTTTATAACGCGTCAGCTTTCCTGACGCCCCCACTCCACTCTACCCTGTGGAACGTTACAGTTTCCTAAGATCTAGGGACTACTGTGTAGTAGATTTGTCAAGTAGGTCACTAACTTACCACTGCAATTGCAAAAAAAACCTCTCGTTTTTTGTGTACTTTCTCTTTAGGCATGCACAGGAGTCGAGTTTTCCTATTACGCAGTCTCCATTATTAATCAATAGCTGAGTATAAAGGCACAGATGGGTTCATGGGACGTAGTGGGGAGAGCAAGTGAAAAGTCTGAATATATAACAAAGCTATAACATACTGAATGTGACACAGCTCCAAAGTAATATGTTTTAGAACTAAAAATGACTAATATTTTGTCAACATGTTTCAATATACAATCAGTGGCCAGTTTATTAGGTTCACTGGCCTGTTCACAGATAGTCAAATGGCCATGGCTTGCTATATAAACAGGCATTGGAGAATTCAGTTGCAGTTTGTTGGAATGGGCAAAACTAAACCCTTTCTCTGAAAAATCATGTACCCTTCTCAAAACGAAACTGTAGATGAAAAAGTATGCTTGGTATTTAGTGTCGTATTTGTGTTCTCATAGTTGTAATCGAATAGTTGTAGTTCTCATAGTTGTAGTTCTCATAGTTGTAGTTCTCATAGTTGTAGTCAAATCCTAACATGCTTATTCTTTGCATAATTCTGCAAATTGTATCGTTATAAAAACAAAACAACTGACCTCATATGGTAGCGTTGGTTCTCTTCTAACAAGCTGTAAAGTTTCCAGAAAATCTGTGCTGGGAATAAATCTTTGTTGTTATGCTTTTCTAGTCTCAGAGGAGCAATGTTATGCTGATGAAAAACATGTGAGTATTTTCTTCTTAGGTCTATGGATTCTAAGATTTCCGTTGATATAATATATCGTATTTTGTTTGAATAAATGCACTCAAAATCAAGTGCTTATTAGAAAAACTAACCCATGTGTCATGATATGTATATGTCAGTTTACATATACTGCGTTTACTGTTGCTTAAGTCATGGAAAAAATTTAACTTACGTTGTATGTGGGCATATTCCGATCTTACTCGGAAGAATTTATTTGACCCTACGAGACAGCGGTCGGGGTATGTTAACAAAATAATATACAACAGGTATAAATATGTTTACTACCCTGCTCATTGTGTTGAAATGGCTAGTTCTTGCCATGCTGTGAGCTTATGTATTATTTTCATGTTTTTGCTTGCCATACTGTGCACTGATAAAAAAAAAATATATATAAATAACAAAAACCCACATTTTTTTTTGTTGTTGTTGGTTTCAGCCCTACTCATTTTTGGTAACACAAGAAAAGAAAATATGTTGAAATTTGTATGTTGCATGTAAATCAACATTTTGGGGAATGTTTCCAAAACACAAACCAGTACCTGGGAGGTGGGGGTTATTGCTGCTGTGTTATCGAATTTTTTGGTAATTGCCTTGCACAGCTCATGCTTTTGCACGGAAACAAACAGCGTTTGCAAGTTGGAGGCAAAAGATAGCTTATGACCTGCAGCTGCCATTTCCTGGTGGTTGAGTTGGTCTGGTTGTATGACCTTGGTGCAAAAATCTAGATGTGATCCCTAGGTGTGAGCTGGCAGAAGTCTTGGAGAGGTTGGGAGAAGTGATTTACCAAGTCAGGCTGTTGGAGCGGACAACGTTTTCCCCATGGACAGGGTGATGCCCTACAGAGGGACCAAAGTAACAGAGACCCGGGTCACTGACAACACCACCATCCCCCATGATGGTGCTACATGTCCAGAAATTGTGACTAAGGCCTATGAGTCCTCCTCTCAAAATGAGGCTCCCAATAGTATTAGCCGACCGAGACACAGGGTCATCTGATCTGTCCAATAGTACTGGGATCTCTTTGCCTCCTCAAGGACGTGAAGGGGCAATAGAGTAACGACTACAAAGGAATACCCAGTTCTTTACCCAGCTTTCGCTACAGTAGTTTACAAACTTAGGTCTCTGTGTGTGTCGTTTTATTCTTCCCTGTGATGTATGTGAAATCGTTACTCATAGGAAAGCAATATGCTTGTATTAACTTTTGTTTTCATAATTTCTGTATGTTATCATATTGAAGGTATCCGAATATTTTTTCTTGACGACAAAAGTGTTACAATGTTAAACCTACTTGTAGTTTTTTTGATGCTGTGTGCATTATTGTCTCCACCAGGTTTAACATTAACTCCTTAAGGCACCAATGTTAAACATTTCAGTTTTACCTTGAGTGCAGTGGGCATCGCTAATACCATATTATATGGTCCCTCATGCCTTGGTTTGTTCCACTTTGATTTACACCCAGTCTCCTGGACGTATCTCACGCAGGTCATCCGGGATATAACTGATCCTTCCTTCCATGGCACCTTTTACATTACATTACATTACATTCTTTTGTTATGCCGTTAGGTGCAGCACATAATTGGACAATTCCATTGTATGGACCTCTGAGATATGGCACTAGCATGGGTCTTCCAGTTCACATTTAATGCGGAGTTAGATGCGTTAGTTTGGATTATCATGCTCATTAGTGCTAGCGGCAATGCTTCCACCCATTTGATTTTGCCGTCTGAACATATCTTGGCCATTTTTGCTTTTAGGCTTACATTCGCCCTTTCGGCCTCTGCCTTATTCCCAACATTTTGGTCACAACCTTCATTATTTCAGCCACAAAATGTGGTCCATTATCTGAGCAGATTTTGTCTGGGATCCCAAACCTGGGAATTGGTTTGACCCTCTTTGCACAAAAGTTTTGCCACTGACTTGGCATCTGGGCTAATTGTAGGCACCACTTCTCTCCACTTGCTGCACCTTTCTACTACCACTAGTATGTATCATTTGCTCTGGATCCTTTCAATCATGTCTACATAGTCTATCATAAGATAAGCATAAATTGTCCATCAGGCGTTGGAATGTGTCCTATCAGTGGTGAAAAAGCCTTTCTGTTATTATAGGTTGCACATGTCTCACTTAGTGCCCTATTGTGGTAATAAAACTATTATTGTGGGATAAACACGGCCTCCTAATCAAAACAATGCTAAGAGGGAAGGCTCTAATTGCCCTGTAATTGGACCTCATTGTTCACCTCGTTGTGTGATAGCAATCACACTCAGGTACCAACACGCATGGGCCCCAAAAATACAATATAACTGTAAAATGAGGTAAGGTGCACCGCGGGGGGGTGATGGGAAGACAATATGCTAATTATGAAATAAGTCAATGCACAATGGCGCTGAACAGTCTTTAAGGAAAGGACAATACTCAGGGGCTAGGACGTTACAATATGTTACATCTACACAAACTGAATTGAACCAGAAGTGTGTCCATAACTTAAAATGAAGCGCACCACAACTCAGGTTCCAGGTATACAAACATATTTATTTAAAACAAAAGTGTGGTGGTCTGACGGCAAAAATTAAATGAAAAGGAAACTCAAAAACATGGCTGTGCCGTCAGCAACCAGCAAAAGCTAGAAACTAAACAAAAACAGTAGAAAGGTCCTCTATTGCTGCTGTTGTGACACTGTCAGACACATTCGGAGAAAACACAGGACAGAGAACAGACAGAGGTGACTACAGCACTTCCTCAGCCAGGCTCTGGCTTGGTGTCCTTGAAAAATCGTGAACGTTGAAATATGGGGGGAAAAAAATCCTTTTGTGGATGATTAATTCCTTTTGTGGATGATGCATGGAACTTTTATTCTGAAGTCTCTAATGTAATTGGTAAACATGCTCCCATGAAAATAATCAGCGCTAAAGGCAGACATTTAGCCTGGATCAGCTCACATCTAATCAGTCTTTTTAAACAAAGGGACAAAGCCTGGGCCAAATATCGTGCCAACGCTTCTTTCTCTTTTAGAAAAATATTTCCTGTTGATGTTTTTTACGTTATTCGTGCATTAAAAGAAAATTGTAGAGCTAGTCCTGATGGTTTTGAAGCCAAATTTGTTAAACTTGCCGCTCATGAATTAATGCAGATTTATTTAACTTGTCTCTGTCTTCTTGTTCAATTCCTTCTATATGGAAATGTGCCAGAGTTACACCTCTGTTCAAAGGTGGAGACCCATCAGATGTGAATAATTATCGACCAATTTCTATTATTTGTATTATTGCCAAAATCTTTGAGAAACTTATTTTTAATCAATTATCTCAGTACATAAATCTGTTCAATATTTTATCTCCATCTCAATCAGGCTTTAGACCTAACTTTTCCACCACCATGACTCTTCTAAAATTCACTAACAATGTGTTCTCTTCCTTTGATAAAGGCCAACTCAGAGATGGAATTTTTATTGACCTTTCAAAGGCATTTGATATATATCGATCACTACGTCCTTCTTGATAAGCTCTATTCTATTGGTTTGAATCAAAACGCTCTCCTTTGGTTTAATGCTTATCTACATAATATATGTCAGTGTGTTGTCTTTCGGGGTTCGCACTCTATGTACAAACAATGTAATTGTTGAAAAGGGTGTTCCACAATGCTCCACCTTGGGACCTCTCTTTTTTCTATTTTCATTAATGACTTACCTCAAATATGCTCCAATTGTTTTGTTCAACTTCATGCTGATGACACTGTAATTTACACTTCTAACTCTGATATATTACAAATCCAGAATTCTATACAGCTCGATTTCAACAAGCTTGTATTGAATAAGAAAAAGTCCCGCAGCATAGTATTTGGTACACAACACAGTCGTTCATATCTTCTTAATTTGCATATACATTTTGATGATGAGTGTCTTCTTGAGAAAGTTTAAACTTTAAAATATCTTGGTCTTTGGATCGCCCCTGAACTCTCCTTTAAGCCCCATATTGATTTTATTATAAAAACAATATATAGCTGTCTGAGTTCACTTTACTGTTCTTTATGTTGATGCAATTCGTTTAATAAATTCATTTTTTTATTTTTTTATTTATCCGGGTCTTTTCACAGTTGAGGGCTTGGGGGGTGGGAGAGGGTGAGCAAGCTGTCTATGTTTCTGTACTTGTTATTTACGCTTGTCATGTTTTGCCGTTTTTGTTTGTATGTATGTGTTTTATAATTTTGTTTTGTGTCTATGGGACCCCCCACGAAAATGAGATGCTGCATCTCAAGGGGCTATCCTTACAATAAATACAAATAAAAATTAAATGCAGGTTTTGGATCATCATCAGGTTCTCAAGGCTATGAGACCCAGACTCTGTTGCATAAATGTAATCTTTACATGGCTGTCAGGGGATTTATATTCAGAGTATTTTTATACCAAAGATGGATGGCAGTCTTAAATCAATTAGGTCAACTTTTATCTGACCCACAAGAGATTCTAGATGTTGACCCAGTGTAGCCTGTCACAGTCCATCCGACTAGGCAATTTGTTTGCAACTTATGGGGCAGCTACTTACACATCCCCACTACACCAGACCTTTCCAAAGGTCAGGCCTACAGCAGCACGGCCAACACCTTCAGCTTTGTATTTTCACTCCTTACGCAGCTGCTCAACAATCTCACACAATATTTTTATACATTATAAGGTCTAACATTTTTCACACTTATTCCCATTACACAGAATATAAAATATGATTTTTATTACCTAACTCTTCTATTGATTAAAATTTCTCTCACAATCCCTCCTTTTATCATTGTATGTTAACTTCAAAATTTTAACAAATCTACAAACGTAAGGCCTCTAAAATCACGACCCCGTTACATGTTTTTGGATAAACATCTCAGATAAACATTTTGTCAATCATTCAGTTTGTTTTTAAAAAAAACTCTTTTCACATGTTTCCATATCACAGAGACGCTTCACAATAAAGACAATATTTTCCCAGGCCTGGCCCCCTGAAAGCAAGCCAATGGCGACAATGGCAAGAAAAAAATTCCCTGGGCTGACAGAAAGAAACCTAGGAACCCTGCTTCAAGGGGGAGCCCATCCTCTGCTGGCTAGTGCTGGAAAATGTTTTTATTATACACGTAAATTATACGTACAATTCACACAGATACAATAACTTATTTGTTCTTTCTGTGTTACAGATATCTTCACCAAGGTCCTCAGCCTTGGATTCAGCAATTTCTTTCTTGCTGGTGTTATGTCTTCAATTTTCCCCAAGAAGGGGAGGGGAGAGGTTGCTAGCACTTTCACCCTCTTACATTCCGTGTAAATGTGTGTATGTGTATGTATATGAGTTTGTGACACTAAATCTTCCACTCAGTTAGGAACTTGATAATCGGCTGCCGTTCGCTTGAGATGACTGGTGTGGATCCAAGATTTTTTACCTTGGACCTTGGACCTCCTTTCCTGCTGGTGGTGCCCTTTTGCAGTCTCTGGCATGGACCCACAAAGTGTGTCCCTCAATTCTGACGACTGTAGGTGTGGTCAGAAGTACTTGGAATGGGCCTCTCTACCCGGGTTGGTACCAATTTTTTTTCTCCAGAGGTCCTTCACCACCACCCAATCCCCTGGTTTCAAGTCATGCAGGGGTCCGCTTGCTTGGGAGAGCTTCTTTTACCTGTTTGTGCAAACACTCGAGAGCATGGGTTAGTTGTTTACAATAACTTACCATCTTAGCGTCCACCAGGTTCGGATAGATCTGAGGTCCTGGTGGGTATGCTCCTGTCTTCATTGGTCCTTCTGTTAAAACCTCAAATGGGGAGAGCCTCTCATTCTGGTGAGTACCAGAGGGAGGGCCGTGACCCAGTCTAACGGTTGTAAAAATAATAGTTAAACCTAATGTTTGTTGCTAAGTGTTACAAAAATATGATTATGCTTATGCTATATAATTATGCTTAAATACTATTAAACAATTGCAAATAAAGTAATGTTTCATGCAAGCACTAACCCCTCCAACAATAAGATAATTATTAGGGTATGCACCTGTGTGACAAATATTCAAGCTAACTTGCAAAGCAAGTTAGTCGAGCAACTCCTCGTATGATAAGAGGGAAACATAATGTGGCCTTGAGCAGGAACAGAGGGTCCCGGGTTGATGTACTTTAACAATGATTTGTGTGTTTTTGTGTGTGTGTAATCCAAAAACTTAAAATTGGACTGCGGAGCAGAGCTCGTCAGTCGATGATGTACTCAGCGAAGTGCATGTATCGGCTCCTTGCGAGTAAACTCTAATATCCAAAGACTCCAGCGACTCTGTCATCTTTGATAAAGAGAAATATTTCTAACACTAACCCTGTTTCTTTCATGTATTTAGTCAGTTTACTTTTAATTATACCACCGCCCTGCCACTCTGGGGGTGGTAGGCGCAATGATATCAGGTCTATCCCCCATTTCCCTATCTGTGAGATGGCTTAGTTTACAAAATGTGATCCTCGATCTGATGTGAGTTTGCTTGGTATTCCCCATCACTTCAGTCATCAGTGCCTTTGCTACTGCTGAGCTGTTCACCTTTCTTGTAGGGAACATAACATGATACCATCCCTCCATTTGAAATCTGGCCATATAGGGAAAAAGGTAATATGGAAAGCATGGTTTCCCACCTGGACCTAACCTCTTTAAACTTACTTTAAACTCTTGTGGTGTTGCACTGGCTTGGCATCACTGTATTCTCCGCTTTCAGTGTAATATTCACGGTTTTCCCTTTCCCAGAGTGGCAGGCGCAAATAACACAAATAACTCAGCAGCTTAAAGGAATAATTAAAAATAATTAACTTATTGAAAAGCTGAAGAGAAAGCAACTTTGCCCACACCACTGCCTCCACACCAAATTCTGAAACAGCTGAACTTGTGAGTGTATATATTTATAACATTTAGAATAAATTACTTTTAACAAAACAACCTAATTTCCCTTGTTTAATTTCATATATTGTAGTGTCAGTGATAAGTCCCTGAAGAAATTTTTCATTTTTTTCCGGTGCAGGTGCGTCGGAATGAAGGTCGGACACCTTTTTGCCGTGATTGCGAGGTTTCTCTGTCTCCTGTCTTCTCCACAAACTTTCTCTCCCTATTCCTCCCTCTTCCTTTCCTTCTCCTTCCTAACTTTCCTAATCTTCTCACTATTTCTGTCTATCGCACCAACTCCTCCTCCTCTCTCTCGATTCTCCTACTCTCTCTGCCGTCACTTCCTTCCCTCACCTTCTTTTTCTTTCCCTGTGGGTGGTACCTGCCACACACCCCAAAGGGGGGGAACCACCCCACTACTTTCGCCTTTTACCTTCCTCACTTGCTATCACCACCACTCCCTGCATTTCTGTCCCAGGTGTGGTCTCCCGCCTTCACAAACCTATTTTCCGCCTTTACTGACGGGTGTCGTCACCCCCAAGGTGTAGGGCAAACCCTCCCACTACCTCCACTCCACCCAGGTCACTGCACTGCCCACCCCTCAGCCCCTTGCCCCCGAGGGAGGATAAAGTCTTGGAAGCGACCTGGGAATCATTGTCGCCGTCAGGCCTCGGGACCCAGTTGTCTGATGTGGCACCGGCCACGGGGAGGCAGCTGCACCTGGTACATCACATCACTGATCCTCTCCTGGACCTCACAGGGCCCAACCCACTGGCTTTGCAGTTTGGGGCGGGGCCCCTTCGTGCGCTTCAGGTTGTACACCCACACGAGGTCCCCAGCAGCGAAGCGGCGTCGTAGTTGCGCTTCTGGCACAATCCTGCGGCCTCCAGGGGCCCAGTGGGTGTGTCTGGGGCGTCCGTGGGTCGGTCGTAGGCGAGCTCAGGTGGCTTGCGGAGCTTCTGGCCGAGCATGAGTAGGGCAGGGGTGCAGGCCGTTGATTCTTGGACTGCCATCCGGCAGGCCTTCAGGACCAGGGGCAGTTGGACGTCCCAGTCCTTCTGGTCCTGGCTGGTGGTCAGAGCCAACTTGGTGTTGTTCGGGCCTTTCAGATTCCGAGCCGTTGACACATCTCCTGGAAGACTTGGGATTCAAAGTTTATGCCTTGTTCCGAATGCTGTTCCCCAGGGACACTGAACCGGTTGAAGAACCACTCCACCAAGGCCTCACTTACCGTCCTCTGCCTCCTCCTCCCGACGTCCTGGCAGATGTGTGGCAGAATTCATGCAGCAACTGGCGACTCTGGGCTCGAGAGAGTCCTGCCCGGTTCTGCTCCCAGACGGCCCGGACCACGGCTATGGTGGGGTCGTCCGGGGTCCGGGGTCGCCCCGCCACCTTGATCGTGAACCGGCATGGATGCCATGCCTCCCATCATGGTGCTGAGGTGAACATTTGTGGGTTCGAACCGGTCAACCCCGTGTCAATCAAAGCTTGGCAGGAGACCCCTTGGATCCAAATGGCCGCATGGCAGTAATCCCCCGCAGTGGTGTTCCCCCTGTTCCACCAGCCTTCCGGAGTTTCCCGATGGTGTGGGCCCATGTGCTGGGGCAGCAGGGCAGAACCACCGGATGTTACCTGGCTGACCACACCACCAGCACTGTGGAGCCTGGATCCCAGGGCGCGGATCTCGTGTTGGTGGGGCGGTCCACAGGCAGGGGGCCTCCTGCTCCTCCACACAGATGTCCCCCAGATCTCGCGCCTGTCGCACCCGAGCTCTGAGCAGACCCGTTTCCACATGCTGGCCCTCCTCCAGAATCTCCTCCACCCTCTGAGCATTTTGCAGCGCGAGCGCCAGAGATGCAAGAGCTGCCAGCCAGACATGGTGAAATGCATATACCCCTTCCGGACCAGGTAGCGGACCTCCGCTGCAAACATGCCAAGTTTCTCCCCCGGTAGGTGTCTCCGAGTGACAAGGCATTGGCAGGGGCTTGTGGCTGGCTCCGCGGCCCCGAAACGGCAATCAAGGGCCGTGACGATGGCCTGGAAGTCAGTCAGCTCCCCTTCTCCCAGGTCCAGCAAAACCCGCTGGCCCTCACCTTCTAGCGCCTCCGCTAACTGCTCATAAATGTCTGCATCTTTCTATTTTTTAATTTTTATTTTACAAACTACAAGTACTTGAAACAAAATTGGTCTATTCTTCCCAGATATGGACATTCTACCCTAGACGTCGAAGGATTAATATACTAGGCTTTGCAGCCTAAGAATGTCAAGGGTTGAAAGGGGGCCCCCATGGGCAACCATGGAGTTGGCAAGAGTGTGGAGTTAGACTATGTGTATTGTAACAGGCTTTGGACCATTGGAATTGTTTGTTTTTCATACTAAAATCAGTGCAAAACAGAGTGAAGTTACTGCCGTTAAATTAATCTCTTGACAATTCCAAGATAGTTTCAGCATGTCTCAACCATGCTTTTCATTTCTTACAATTTACATCCCCCCAGTTTTTTCATAGTGCCATTGTTATAAATATTTATCTTTATCAAAGATGACAGAGTCGCTGGAGTCTTTGGGTATTAGAGTTTACTTGCAAGGAGCCGATACATGTACTTTGCAGAGTACAGCATAGACTGACAAGCTCTGCTCCGCAGTCCAATTTTAAGTTTTTGGATTACACACACACACACACACACACACACACAAAAGCACACAAATCATTGTTAAAGTACATCAATCGGGACCCTCTGTTCCTGCTCAAGGTCACATTATGTTTCCCGCTTATCATACGAGGAGTTGCTCGACTACTCCCTATTTCTTTCTTCTTGCTTTGCAAGTTAGCTTGAATATTTGTCACACAGGTGCATACCCTAATAATTATCTTATTGTTGCAGGGGTTAATGCTTGCATGCAACATTATTTATTTGCAATTGTTTAATAGTATTTAAGCATAATCATATAGCATAAGCATAATCATATTTTTGTAACACTTAACAACATACATTAGGTTTAACTATTATTTTTCCAACAGCCATTAACAGACACACTCCAATCCTACCACTCCAAGCAGTGATGTGACAAAAGGCTCAACTAGCAACTGTTATGGTTAATCAATCATGATAATAAATAAAACAATACTTGACATGAAAAAAATAAATATAAGAAAAGAAAAAAAGTTAAACAATATAGTATTGTGGGATGACACCAAAACATGCATTACATTAAACCTGGGAGTATTATTATACTATTAAATAAACACTACAAACTAATAGTGGGGTTATAGTTCTTTGAATAGATATTTATTCAAAGGATTTGAAAAACCCCTCCAGAGGTGATGTACGTAGTTCAATTTAAAAATCTATGCGCTGAATCATAACTGTTGGACATATGAAAAACCCTTTTTTTTTTACAATTACATTTTATCATTAAGTAAAAACCTGATAATTTTTCTTCCAAGCTAAACATGCTCATTCAGCTCCTGTAAAAATGTCCAAAATAGCAGATCATGAAAATATGTCTTTGCCCGGTGAGAGTTATTTATTTATTTATTTATTTATTTGATAGCTTGAGTATCCTCCAACTCAATCACCACATTTCGTCAGATGAGCAATTAACCCAGTGGAACCACAAATGTGGTGATTTCAATAAACATGGTTAGGGGGGCAATTATATGGTGGGGCAAAAGGTTATACAACAATAAACATGGTTAGGGGGCAATTATATGGTGGGGCAAAAGGTTAGACAACAATAAACATGGTTTGATGTGTAAATTATATGGTGGGATGGTAGGTCATCTGATGGAATGATGTTATGGTTTGGAAGGTACTCTGTTGCTGGAACTGCAATAAAACCACAGTTGTTTACCAATT
>JAOVYW010000759.1:0-17120 GCA_025775045.1 Hiodon tergisus | reverse complement strand
CCTTCATGAAGGTATTTGGATGCATTCAACAGTGTTAATGGGGAGAGGGTGGTGATAAAGACAGACATGGACCTTGTTACTTCTGAAGAAGCCTTCTGCTTTCAGTGTCTTGTTGGGCACATAGAGGAGACGCAGGTCATTGTAGCAGCGCTCCAGAACAACGCGCATGGTTTCAGCCGAGAGCCCAGCAGCCTGAAGAAGGAAACACGACTTGGTGAACAGTTCCAATGCCTCGTGTTCCAGGAAAAAGCATCGGTCAGCGCAAGCAGGAGACGCAACTTACAACAGCCTCAGTGGGTTCTTATTGCTGCACCAAGACAAGCTTGATATAACCCTTAAACCTGCAGGAGGATTTGAAGACATGCGGCTGATCACGCGTATACCACGGCGAAGCTGCCGTGGACCTGCAAGTGTTCCTCAGGTAGCTGTACCTGGGCGATGAGCTGCTTGAACTCGGTGACAGTCTGGTTCAGGTAGGCCCGGACGCTGACAGGGGGAGCGATGGTCTCACTTTTGAGGTCTACCACATGGACCTTCACCATCACCTCTGTAGTAATGCAAAGAGGCTGGCTTTCAGTTGAATGGGGTAAACATGTGAAGGCAGAAATCAATAACCCAGAGACAATGTAGTCAGGAACATATCCTGGCAGGCCTCGCAAAGCCTTCAGTCCTCTAAAGAAGGGGCCAACTGACTCCTCACCTCCTGGTTTGTATGTCTGGAAGACCTGCTCCGGGCTACGCGTCTCCAGCAGCAGATCAAACATATAGGAAGACTTGACCCCGCCTAGCAGCAGTCCCATGGGTGTGTCCTCCTCTCCCTCGTAGGAGCGCTCCAGATACTCGTGGAACTCATCGTACTTCACCAGCCGACAGCAGTCAAGCGGGATGGTGCCGTCGAGATCCATAAGCTGCATGTGCAGACAGGGAGGCGAAGCAACATAGAAGGGGAGAGAGGAGACAGAGAGGGGGGGGGGTGCACAGAGAGAATTATGCACAAGAAGGACATCTCACTTAAGGCCACAATCATGCAAAACTATGCTACACATCAAAATACAAACAAAAACGCAGATGGCCAGCAATGGCTAAGTTTACAGCAACAAATACTAGTTCGCTACTAACACAGTTGGCTGACATGTAGCCTAAGTGATATCATTCATGAAGAGTACTAGTTAGCGATAGTTACTGAAATACAGATATCCTTACGTGACAACCGCCAGAACCAATATAATGGGAAAGCACCAGATCGCCATGTACTCTACATTATTTAAAAAAATGTGCAGTGCACACACAGACTACACAGAGCTGGCACTTCACTGCCATAAATGCATTTAAGCCAAATGGGCGCAAAGATTGGCCTTCCGGAAGAAGACCAGTAGGCGTAGGAAGAGGGATATGCAAATAATAGATCGATTGTCATTGGTGTATTAAAATCAGATCCTCAGGTGGAGCAAAAAAAACACACACCCATCAAAACAAGCTGTAATTTCAGGTATAGGGATGGAAATCCTCATTTTCAATACTTCATCAGTTTTTCTTCACCCTCAAAGTGCACAAGTACCATATAAAAACTAGAAAATCATGCATTTCATTAAATTAAGTATTTAATAGGCTGAACAAGCACAACTCCGAAACTTGGTGCCCTTTGTACTGAAAACTGAATTAACTCTTGCCTTAATATCAAATGCTTCTCTTAGATCATTTTCCTTTTAAAATGCCTACAGATAGCATTCGCTCCCCAAATCATCAACAAAATCCCAGTGTCCTCTCAGGTGATTGATAAAAACACAAAGGAATGCACTCTGTACCTTGTAAGCCATTTCCACAGCGTCCTTCAGGGTTTTCTCCTTGTGCACCTCCAGCTTGTTCTCCATCATCACCATCTTCACAGGGTGCATGCAGAAGAGCTTGATCTGTCAGGACGGACACAGGCAGAGGAACGTTAACCTGGCGTGGTTGATGAGGGTTTGTGGCCCATGGTTAAAACAAGGCACGGGCAGGCCTGGAGCGCACCTTGCAGGTGTTTCGTTCGATCTCCCGTAGCCTCTTCTCTTGTTCCTCCGCCTCCTTCTCTTTTTGAACCAGGCGCTTTATGTGTTCCGGAAAGTTCTCAACATCTAAGTACTCTGTAAGGTTCGCAGAAATTATCAGCAGCATTGTGATAAATCCCAAATAAAATCAAGAAATTATGCAATCAAGCAGTATAGTTACAGCACTAAAGAAAACCATGAAATGATTTAAAATTAATGGAAAATAAAGCTGTTTTTATTCATGACCTTACATCTAGGACCAAAACTAATTAGCTATTCAAAATCAATACATCATTTATATGTAATATAATGTCTTACTTGAATTCCTTGATGCATCCTTCAACCTGTAGATCAGCATATAAGCATTGGTAGAACTGTTGAAATAATGAAGAATCTGGTTCTCAGTGTACGGATGCTGCCTTGCCTTTCCCCAAGCATCACAGACGCATAGAAAGACATTTAGCATAATGGTACTACAGCTTGCTCATCAATGGGGCTTTGTCTACAAGGGGATAACTGCCACCTTGTGACGTGTGAGGGAAAACACAGACCGAGCCTCAGGGACAAAATTTGAATAAGCAGAGCTGACTGCGTCTATCCATGGTGCACTTGGCTGCAACACTTCTACCCCCGCCCCCCCCCCACTGCATTCATAGCGACTCTGGGAGAAATTCCGGACGGAATCCAACATAAGGCTGACCTGAGCTCTCAACCCACCTGCCGAAGGCACCGGAGAAGTAACCCCTGCTGCCGGAGGAGCCGCCGTATGTTTTCCGGATGTCCTCCTGAGTGATCTGTGCCAGGAGACACGTAAGGGTCAGCCAAGTCAGAGAGCTGCGTGTACCCCCCACCTCACACATTGCAAATACAGACCCCTGGAAACAGCTGCGGTACGGGGCTTTATTAAACTGCTGAAATAAACCCAAGTGTCGCTGTTATTCTGGACCTCGGAGATGGCCAACGGTGGTCTAGGAGGGCCTCTGTGTCTGCAGGTTTTCGTTCGACCTCCCACATTAAACTGTTTAAGTAATGTTATGTTGTAGGAGGGGGAAAAAAAACCTGCAAGTCTGCAGCCCTCTAGACCCCACGGCTGCCCAACCAGTCTGCACATCATGATGGCATTCTCTCAGAGTTAACCTTATAATGAGGCTAATTGGGTGCACCCAAGTGAATGTGGCTCACCTTGCTGACATGCTGGTCGTTGAAGCTGTACCACTGGCCGTCGCCGAAGGACTTGATGCAGGCGTAGTAGTGTCCACCGGCCGCACTGCCCGAGTGCACCATGACTGAGAACAGCTCAAAGGTCAACGAACTCTGGAGAACAGCAAGCAGAACTGGCCTCACTTAACAGACAGTCAGCCGCTAGCGAGCATCCTTTCTCAGAATACCAGGCTATATTTCCACAGGTACATCTATTGCTGTACCCAAAAAACTGCCGCAGGTGATTTTCAGTAGCTATGACAACACACACACTAATAGGGCTAAAATGTCAGCCCAGAGGAGCAGGTGAGGACACTGTCAGAGGTACCTTTGGCTTCAGTACCCTCTCGGTGCTGCTGGTGCTGTCCAGGCAGATGCCCTCATCCACGGCATCGTCGGTGGAGAAGTCGTTGCTCATCTGGTCGCTGTGGCAACTGCCCTCGTTTTCCGCCCCGCTGTCCGTGCAGCTCTCTGTCTGGGGGGACTTCTGCAGGGGGGAAGAGGAAACGGGTGAGCTAGAGAAGGTGAAATCAATACCATGAAACACTGGAAGAAATTGACAAAATTCAGTTCTTGGAAAAATGAAATAAATTAAGTACATGAACGCCACAAGAACTGGCCATAGAAAATGAAGACATTTGGCAAAATGTTTTGTAGTTTGATACAAGGAAACACCATCAAATAATTCAAAACAAAACCTTGTTTTGGAAAATGTGACATCTTCATAGAAGATAACCAGAATTCTTTGAACTATCCCATCTAAAATAAAAGAAAAAGCTTGTGGACCCAACAAAATCAGAGATACTGAAACAAAAATGCTGATCAACTTAGCACATGCCGTTTTATACAGGATTAAAAAATTATTTACAAAAGTGGAAAAATTTAATTCGACCCGAATAATTAGAAGCAACTCTGTGAACCGTAATCTGAGGAATTTGTTTAATAGCATTATTAGCTTGAACAGTGTCCTGCGTAAGAGCCAATTGGCTTTCTTCCAAATCATTGCAATACAGATCATATTTACACCAAAGTAGAGAAACTACTATCTCTACTAATAAGTAGATATTTGCAAAATTGGCGAGTTAATAAAAGCTTTTCATTACATTTGGCAGGAAGGACTGTACTACATTTGACTTCCTGAATGGAGGGTGTAAAATATGAGGCATAATTACACCCGTGTATACAGTAAATAAGTAGGCCGTGTGCGTTGGCAATAAATGGTTGTTGTAAGAGGCAACACACTGCCTGCACTTTATGACACGGAGGTCAAAATCCTGCTCTTAACAGACGACCAAGTCCTATCTCCAACCAAACATGGTTGACCTGTTTCAAAACTACTTTGAGACCCGGGCCCCCGCAGTAAAATAATAAAATAATTCAGACTGGCTGTACCTAGGACGACTGGCGCCATCTCATCCTCCTAATTGCATGAATCCAAGAGGGAAGGGATGTATGACACAGACATTTAAGACCATCGCCCTTGCCTCGTCATCCACGTCAATGAAAGGGTTCATGTCCAGCTCCTCGGGGAAGGTCATGCGGTCGTTGAGCTTGATGCGGTGCATGGTGGTGTAGTCGAAATCAAAGCGCTTCAGCTGCAGCGTCAGCAGGTAAGGGAAGTGCAGGAATCTCAGGCCCTGCAGGGAGAAGGAAAACACGGATCAGAACCAGGCCAGAGCTTGGCCACCTCTGCTCTGGGAAGCAGCCGCTATAGACCAGGTTGAGATATTCGCACTTAGGACATACAAAGGGCTTTTTAAAAAAAGGGCCATTCACCGATGGCAGAAGGTGAGAATCAGAAAGTGTGTGTGAAAGGACACAGAGCATCCCCGTTGAGGCCAGACACTGACTAACCCATTACAGAACAATGTAGAGTTACGTCAGATCAAGCCTGCAACCTCACTGAAGTTGTTACTATAGTTATTACGAAGCCGCTGAGCAGAGGCTCCTCACACACCCTGCAATTTCACAGCAACCCCGAACCCTGCAGTGTCTAAAGTTTTAGAGACTCTGCTGAGAACATTAGAAGCATGTTGATAGTGTTCAGAATATGTTCTTACAATAAGCACTAAGTTATAAATATAAAGGTCTTGTCCAGACATGCTTAGTTCTCTTAGACCAATCAGCACCTCTGACGCCAACGTTTAAAAAAACAAAAAAACATATAGTGCATTTAAAGAATGTCTTTTTAACATAAAGTCCAGATAAGACATTGATAATGTAAATGATTCTGATATCGTTGTTATTATCAGCATTAAACAAGAGCATTATTGTATTAGAGTCGTGTTACAGGGCTCACCTTCCGGGCGTCACATTTCTTCTTGCAGCGCTCGCAGAAGTACTGGTTGGGCCCGTCAAGGGTCTCTGGCTGAATGAAGGCCTGCAGAGCCTCCTCCTATTTCACAGGAAGGAGGGTGACAGTGAGAAGTGTCCTACATTCATACTGCTTCTCGGAAGTGGTCTGGCGACTAGCTCATAACACAGATGCCCTGCGAAGATGCTGCGTGTCGCCACATTAAACTGGATGCTGCCGTGCCTTCCAGAAATCTGCTCATCCAATCACTGCACTCAGTTAGCATGCTCACCGGCAACTTAACCGAGCACCTTAACTGCCTTTACTCCTGACCACAGTCCCATATTAATACCATACAATGTCATTCAGCCCCGAGGGATATAGGGGCATTACAAATCATATGACAAAAGCCTGTATTGATTGATCCGTACTATATTTTAAAATTCTATATTACACGTACAGTAACTAACCACAATAAAATTCTGCATACATCTCTTTACTCACAGGTAAGCTAATGATTGGATGTGAGGGAGAACAGGCAGATGGGTCAGCTAAATGCACTTGTTAAAGAAAGATTACGGATCGGATGTGAGGGGGTAGGAGAGGCAGACGCTCACCACGCTCCCGAAGGCCTGGCTGGCTCCGTAGGGACGGATGACCAGCGGGATGTCCAGGTAGGTGTCGATCCTCCAGCTCTCGTAGCCACACTCCAGGCAACGGACGTAGTCCTTCAGCTTGCCCTGGTACAGCTGGTTGATGAGGTCGGCCTGTGTGTGAAAGAGAGCGCACGTGGTGTGTGTGTGTGTGTGTGTGTGTGTGAGTGAGAGAGAGAGAGGGCAGGTGAGAGGTTCTCAGGTTAGAATTCTCTCAGAGAGTTAGCCCTAACTTCCACAAAAAAACTCACCAAACTGTTTAAACAAACAAATATTTTCCCCCACTTAAGCTGGTCAGGGAGTTTTACATAGGGCAGGTGCTCCGTTTTACTAGCTGATGCCATATTTTGTTCTGAGCCTGCATCATGCGACTAATTGTGATATCGATTTAATTTAAACCGCCTCCCTCCTTGTATCGTGGGACTATAATTCTGTACTATTGTTCCATGGCTACAGGGAGCAATAGAGCCATAAAAAGAGTATAATTAAATAAGAGGAGCCATTCTGTCACACATGAAGTCAGGCCCTCCAGTAAACCCACTGACCTCAGTCTGAATGAGCGACCTAAACAAAAATACCTTGAATCAAACGGGAAACACAGTAATATTTTCGTTTTTTAACCTGACAGTAGGGTTGTTTGTTCTTTCCCCAGTGGGGAGCTGTGGTTGGTTGCTTCCTGGTGAACGGGTGTGCCTGATGCGATACCTGCTCGGTCTGCTTCCACTTCTGCTCCAGTGCGTCAAACATGACCCTGCACAGCTCCTGGACATCATGTTGCTGCCAAGCTAAAAAAGAAAAACAGAGAAAGGCTCGATTGGGTCTGAGCTTCAAAACACACAGAACTGCTTTGTTAAAAACAGTTATAGAGTTGCAGTTAAACAAGGTCTGCGGTTTTCTCCAGGCCTAGAGGACATGCCTGGCATCTTCTGCCTGGCAACTTGGCGGACCCACTCACCCTCGCTGCTGTCCCAGCCGAAGCTCCGCGTGACGTCAGTGGTCTCGATGGCCCGCTTCCTGCTGGTCTGAAGTAGGACAAACAGCCGCTGGAGCTGGTACGGGATGCTGGTCACGGGGTCCTCTTCAGTCTCCTCAAACTCCCAGCTGGAAGCACAAATGCAGGGTTAGCGTTAGTGTTCTCTCCACACACTCTGGGACCTTGAGTGCTGCCTCATAAGCAACGGGCAGGGAAAGGTAGCTCACTTGTAGAGCGCATTTCTGAACTCTGGCGTCATGTAGAGTGTCTGCAGGAGGCTGTTCAGATAACAGGTCATGGCTTGGTTGACCAAGCCCACGTAACCTGCCGAGGGACGAGAGAGAACATTTCCGGTTCAGAGGACCAGGCGACAAGAAGCAAACGGCCGACAACAAGCTCATGGTGACCCCTACCAGTCTCCGACTTGCTGAGGATGGAGGAGTAGGAGTAACTGGGGCTGCTGTAGTCGCTGCTGCAGCCCACCATGCCATCTCGAGGCAGGGGCCCGATGAAGCGGTCCTGAGAGCTGTCGTCTAGACAGCTGCTGTCCGCTGTCCCAGACTCATCCTGCGCAAAAACGCAAATACCAACGAGGCTTTCAAGACGTCTAGGCATGGAAGTAATGAGCCGACTTATAAAGGCTTCTTTTGCTATTAAACGATCAGTAATGCATTACAAGGCTAGAAAAGCAGGAGCCGGGTGAAGCCGAAAGTTGTGTAAAAACATCAAGGATTTCATACAATTCACTGAGTCACAAAGCGATTGTTAAAGCCTTTGGAAGTAGTTTTCATACAGTGCGCCTATGTTGGCTTGTCATGGAGCACACTACTCAAGCAGACTCAGGTATAACTAAGATCCCTGAAACTATGGGCCCTGTAGTGAAGGTATAAGTGGCTAGATATTAGTCCTCAAAGGCCAGGCGCTTGTGTGGTTACGAGTCAGCATACAAGCCAGCAGTGGTGAAGCCAGCTGCTGTGAAGGTGCTGTGAATCACCACATCATCAAGCTGAATAAACGATACAGGTCTGCGGATTGACAACTGCGGCGCCGCTCTGCGACACGTTTCGGGTGGCTCCCGCGGTTCTCTCGACCCCGTCTCTCAACTTACCGAAGCAATCTGAGGCTGCTCACCATCTTTATCTGTGAGTTGGAGGAAGTTCTTCTTTCCGGGCTCGAACCCCGAGTCAGAGAGAGGCAGGTCACTGCCGTGGTCCAGCAGGGCCTGCAGGTGAGGGGGGGAATGAAGAGGAGAGAACACTTCAGCGAGAACCCCTGACCACAGTTCATAGTTGGTCTTCAATTGGTAGACTGTATTATAAAGTTCCTCATTGATGCTGAACATGCTTTTTTATTTGTTTTCTGGGATTAAAAGACAAAAGTGTAGGTTTGAACTCTAACAGCTAACCAATGCGTTAATCAGCAATAAACTCCACCTTTTTAATAACGCTAAATTTCCTAACGGCACCTGTGCACGGATCAAATGGGAGCATTCAGCCTCCACCAAGTTGAAAAAGGGACCGAGTCTTAAGAAGCTGCTTTTAATACATAAGCATTGCACGTGTGTGCACCCTCCCCTCCATGACCTCACCGTGGCTGTGGAGTTGCTCCATGCCAGGTCGAAGGTGCCACGGACATAGCCAGCCTTGAGGGCCACGTCCTGGAACAGCTTGTTGAGGGAGGTGGAGGCGGGGAGGTTAAGGGTCAGCTTCTCATTGACCGTCTTGGCGTTGGTGGTGTCCTGAATGATGCACAGCACCCTGGGCTCCTCTGCAGCATTTTCAATCTGGGGGGAAATCATTCGGGATAGCACCGCAGAGGTGAGTGGGACGTAGGACGGGGAGTCCCTTAATCAGCAGCTGTTCTGGAGCGCACTCGTGAAATCATTATACCATCTACATGCATAACAAAACATCAACAGAAAACAGCAGCCCCTGTAGGTACACTGACTTTAAGCAATGCATCAAGTATGTGTTAATGTTGTAGTAAGTCTATTAAAGCATGAAATTAATACCATTAGTAAGAAGACAGAAAGCTTGGATATTAATGGCACAGATGGAAGACAAGACATGGGAAAGTAGAGCACAAAGCTTGTGTAAAGCACGATTAATATGACAGACTGTCGACCTTGTTGCATTAAGCTCTCGGAATACACAGCTTAAAGTGGTAAGCCTAGAAGCCGAGGAACGCAGGCTGGAGAACTTGGTGCCACATAAAACCACTGACATCCTTGTTAGTGCCGCCAATGGGTGACAACAGTCACCACGCTCTCTGCTTTCAAAGGCATTGGATTGCATATTGTTAATGGTTAGTCATCTGAAAACTGTAAAAGAAAAGCATGGTCCCAAACCACACCCAACCCACTGCCCAAAATTTAAAATACTGCTTAAACTGCACTAACGTACTTAAGAAATACTTTGATTATCACAATCCTTGAGAAATACAAAGCTATTCTAGGATGACGGTTACTTATTATAGGGGACCACCACAGGCTTTGAGCATTCTCGAGCAGAAGGGATCATTGGTGTTAGAACCGTCTGGGCAGAAAATTCCCCTTGAACAACAGCTGACAGGTAGGGGATGGCTCCTGGAGCACCCAGGTAAGGGTCAAGAGGGGACGGACATCAGCCATGGGATATCACAACATGCCGCCGCGTGCTCACTCTCTAGCACATGCACACGCACACAGCTCATGTCCAGGCACTACCTGGGCAAACTTCTTCTTCATCTCCTCAAAAATACTCTGCCGACAACTCCAAAACAGACCCTGTTTCATATGAAATGGGCATTGAGGAAAACAAAGGAAAACAGTCAGCTGTCGGCAAAACGACAGGGAGGTACTGAAAGCCAGCGACCCCCCATCTCATCTGGGGTTCAGGGTGATTTCGCCGGCTTTACAGTCCAACACCCTAACTGGAGGACAAATAACTCCTGCAGCATTCACACTACCCTAGGCGCCCTGGTTTAAACACAAGAAACGAAAAAATACAAGCAAAATCTCACTGAAGGTGATAAAGGGCCCACCGATGTCAACATATCACAGGGTATTATCAGATTAGAAGTATTTTTAACACAGATAATAATGTTGGTCCATCACCCAAAGCCGCTGGTATCCGAGTCAGGCTTTGGCAAAAGTAGTTTTTCTCTTAAATGACCTGCCGTGTGTCACCAGTATTGCCCACACTTCATTTTTTATAAACCGCACAATAAACTTGTTTTAAAAGCAAACAAGTTTGATAAGGTTTAGCGCAGCTAGAACATACATCGCACATGAAACCTAAATATAAACTCAGTAAACCTATTTTAAGCACACTCACAATCGTGGAGTGGAGTAAACTAGAAATAAAGTATGGCCACGCAAAGACAACTCCACTGAAACATTAAGACAGATAACTTGCTTTTCAGGCTGAATCACAGACACAACACCAAAAGCATATCAACAGGAAGAACACCAGAGCACGGCGCTCTACCTTGGCTGAAGTATTGGCTGCAACTGCCTGATATTTCTTGAGTTTCCAACAGGAAATCCAATTGGAGATTGCTTGAATCATTTAGGTACCCAGATTGCTTTGCCGTCACAAACTCCACAGTTGAGTGGCCACCACCTGTCAGTCAAAGCCACGTAGTGGAGGCCTGGTTTTGTCACGGGCCTGGAACCGCTGTCGCACAGTGTCGGCACCAGTTTCTTATCTCTAACTCGGCTACTCACGTAGGAGGACCAAAACATCCTCTTAAGCAACGATTAAGAAAAAAAACGACTTTAATTTTAAAAGAAATTAAATTAAGTAAAATCCAAGCACCACATCAGATCCACTATCACCAAAATGAAAGTCTCTCTCCACTTCCTCATTTAACATTGCCAGCTGTATGGCGAGAGACTTCCTGAAAGAAAGCCAATGCGCGCCTCTTACGTCGATCACTGGTGCACGCCCCCCTCTCGCACTACCTGAAGTGACGCACTTGAACAAGCATGTCCTCCAAAGAGACATTTAACATTCACAAAACGGCAATAGTCGAATGGAGTTTATGCATTTAACTCCCGAAGGAGAATTCTAGAATACAAGTGTGGATCTGAAGCTGTGTGGTCCCTTTGTCACCAGCTGACATGAGTTTATGAAACACACCAAGATTCTTTTTCTCTTGAGTGAAAAAACAAATCCCTGAAAACTAAACAAACAAACCAGGGGCATCTTTTGAGAAGTCTGATTTGATCAGCACAATCACAGGATCGTCTAATTTTTACACCCACATTAAACACCAGTTTTTCCTAGCAATGCCTACATAATTGAATTGTCACAATTATAGGAAAGTGTGTGAACATGGAATAAGCAGTTGAATACAGTGAGCCAGAAGACTTCGCTAGAACTGTGGCAGTAACCGCCCACATCACATTAATAAACGGAGACAGGAAGTGGCTGAACAACAGCTGGTCAAACGTCTCCCATGGACCTCTTCTTGAGCAGCACAATGCCACACCACTGCAACTTCAAGCATTCGGAAGGCATGGCCAATCCTCACGAAACAAGAAAAGTGCAACTGAAGCACCAGAAAAATGCATCGGGGGTAAAGAGGACACCGACGTCCTCAGCGCTCTCATTCTTACTGATGAATTATTCAGAGCTATGATATACCCGACCCGTCTACAACACCGACGCAGAATTCCAGGGCAAAGTTCAGCACCAAGTCTGTGCACAGGACTATAAAAACTGTTCATGAAGCTCTCACAAGGCTGACGAATAACACTGAACAAGGAGCCCAGTCGCGAGAGGGAGGATCAGTAGCTATACTCAACGGGCCCGTGTTTTCACCACGACTTTGGGCAGCTAAGCCTATTCAGAGGTTGGGGCGACACAGCTAACCAACCAACCTGCTGACTCACCCTGGAGTGTAAGGCTTCTATGAAACAGTTTAAATCCTGCTGATAAGAACTCTTTTTACTCCCAAGAATTTTCCAGCGTCACAAGGCACACAAAAACAAAACAAAAAAGACAAGCATCTCTGATGGGATTTTGGTTTAAATCTGAAAATGCTACTTAACCAGACAAATCAAATATTGAATCTAAAAATTTTATTTGAAAAATTCTGTATTACAAATATTACGCGTGGTGAAAACCTCACGTGGTGAGATTTAACACAGCGACTGAATAAACCACCAATCATTTTTTTTTAAGTTTTAAGTTTTTTGTTTATTGTTTAACAGCAAGTCTGTGTCGCAGTCTGAGGTCAACCCCACCTAGGCCTACTCTGACACACCTTTCTTTAAAAACAAAAAACACACATATACCATCCCAGTTAGATCCTTTTTAAATAAAGAAATAAAGAATAAAGAAAAAATATAATAAAGCTCATAGGAAGGCAAAGTTGTGTCACACGTTGAACAAAGTAGGGGTGTCACGAGCACAGGTCACAGGGCTGCTATGAAATAAATGTCGGAACACAGATGACGGAACAGAGAGTAAAGCTATGCCTTTGGGTAGCTTTACACCATTGGGCTGACTTATTGAGTAATTGTTTATTATTGAGCTTGTCCTGAGCAGATTAAACAGGAAGACAATTTAATTTTGCAAGAATAAATATTCCTGCCCCAGGCCCTAACATCTCTGCTAGCCGTCTGATCAATAGAGTCCTCTCTCTCCCCCAAGAACAGACATAGTCGCCTTATTCTCCTTTAATCGTCATTAAAAGATTTCCAAAGTTACAATTCTAATAATCAGAAACAGTTTGTGTTGGAGAAAGGTGACTGAAGCCCTGTCAGAGAGGAAACTTGAGTCAAAATGCCTCAAACAGTAAGCAAACATTAATTTGGTAATAAAAGTGAGGAAGAAATTGTATATATCTAAGATAACGCAAAAAGATATAGCTATAAGCTACATTAACTTTTAGTAGCATTTACACTATTTAAAATAAGATCATGTCATCAGCAGTAAGTCTGGCTATTTAAAAATCGGTAGCCTAACACAATCAGTTTCACTTACGGATTTAGATATTCTCTGTCCAACTGGAATAACCATCAGTGTTTGATTAAACAATTTTCAAATCAATTGAATTTAACATTGTCAACCTAACTTAATTGTCATTAATAAAGATAGCTACATAAGACCAGCTAAAACCTAGATTCACAAGTCATAAGAGGACTGGAGTGTGTGCTAAAATATTAAATCATAGTCATGACTTTAACTAATCCAATTTACAGCAAGAGAAAAACTAAAAAAATCCCAAAGACATAGGTAAACACTGGTTTGAGTGTGTGTATATATAAAACATAATAATATATAAATAAAAAACATTGCTACAGCCTGCTACAGTATAAATCTTTTATGCAGAATAAACTCATGAATTATTATTGTAAATCGCCAAGAGTGTCTGCACAGCGAATACATAATATGCACCTACAGATAAAATTGTAATACTGGACCCTACCAACTGGATACATTCAAGACAGACCGCTTAGTTTTTCTTTTAAGAAAATAAAAACGTGAGACAATTGTCTATGCTTTATCAATTCCTCTTTCCTGAAAAATAATAGTATTCGTGGTAAGTTAACTCAAGTTTAACTTACCTAACCCTAAATGACATTTTTAAAATACTGTCAATTTCGTATGCGTTTAATGTCAGAGCGTCCGAAGACCTGAATAGGATACATGAGTAATTGGTTCTTTTGAATGTACGATAACTGTCTGCATGCATTTATATCAAATTCAGTATACATCACTGACATTCAGTCTTCAGTAAGTTTTCTTCATATAGATACGTAAAAACAGGTCGCTGGTTACGCATGTACCTATTGGTTAACCTCTTCTAAGTCAGATCTTACTTGGGACGACTAAATTTAAGATCAGAGCGATGCAAGTAACGCTTCGTTTTCACAGAGAATGAACAGTCTTCTTCAAAGCTTACCTTTCTGAAATAAATTCTGATGCAGCTACTCAAAATAGTATCAAACTAAGTGTTAAACATTTTGTCCGGAAGGCACTGGTTCATCCCCCCACGTAGCAGGCCTGTTTACTGTGTGAATCTGTCACCGTGATCCACATAGGCCGTAATATTAGCAAGTTAGCTACTCCGAGCCCTTTCTTCGAATAATGTTGACACTACGAGGTTGCGTATGTATGGCTTAATACATTATTTGGACCTTTATTTACAAATATTATGATATTATTCGACTCTTAATTACACGAAAGGCATTTGGTTTAGTATAAAACCAAATAGCCTTGATTTTTTCTCTGAAAAAAAGATAAGTTTCATTGCTTCAAGCACTTCTACCAAGTTATCAAAAGCTTCTTGTGACTAGCAACAACTAGCGAGGTTAGCTAACGTTGAACAGATAGCGCTAAACACTTTACTAAAACCACGTAACAGTGCTTAACTGCTTGAATAAGGTTGTTCATTTCACCAGATGAAAGGGCCTGTCGCTGCCAAAAACCGGTCTCAGTGTCTATGCATTAATCTTACCTCTTTGGGTACAAGCTGGTTTTCTTCGCTAGGCACCATTTCCATTTGTGCGACAGTTTAAACGGACATCTACCCGAGCTCGGATGTCAACGGGAGAGCTTTAAGGTAGCGTAAACAAACATTGTTTGTCGTTTTCTCTGTCCAAAAATTAAATGACAAAGCCAGAAAAACTTGTTACTTGTGATCGCAGACACTTTCTTTTTCAGTTAGCTATACCACCTAGTTAGCTAGTTGGCTAAGCACAGACAGCAATCAATGGGGAAAAATGGCCGTCCCTCCTCAGTTTCGCGAGACCTCAAACAGACCCTAACGTCACTTCCCCTGAATTGTTTGACGTCTGTGTGTCTGTATAAGATACACATTGCATTCATGTGTATTTGTATTTTTAAATATAGATTTATTATCTTACTATTTCTGAAATAAAAAACAGCTAGGATGGGGCTGTTCTCCTTTCGGGTTCAATAATAATAATGTTGTTGTTTTTTTTTAAACGGTATTCGCGTACCAAAGATTGGAAGTAGCAAAGTTATAAACATTTAGAATGTTTGAGCTCAGCCAGCTACTTTTTTGGAAGATCTATAGTAGTCCAAAAATATATACATAATTTTAGAAGGACAGGGTAAAATATTAGTAAGAATGTCATTGAGTACAAGCAATTATATACTGATATCACAATAAAAGTATTTACTTCTCAAGCGTACGTTTGTGGTTTACAGTTCTCTCAGAGGCATGTATGTATTCTTGAAATTTATGTTGCTTCTCAAAGCATTTTCTATTTTGTCTTCTATAGTGTTGTGACAATCCTGTTGTCTCCTTAAATTATCTCCACTGTGTTCCCCTTTGCCTTTGGCCCAGTCTCAAAGTAGATGGACCACTAAAAATATCAGCATTTGTTCGGTTTTTAATTGTTTACATTTAATATTCATGATGTACCAAAGATACTTTTGTTTTTCATTCTTTAATCTTCACTTAATAACAGCATATTTTATATGGGTAATTTGACTTTTGTTAAAAAATATATAGCCTCAAGATCTCATCTCATGACCAGTTTGAACTAGCATCTGTGGAAATGTCTTTGATGTAGGCACGCAGTTGAATTGTCACAAAGCACTGAACAGATTGAATTTTCCAGAGGAGTTGAAATAGAGAGCAAGCAAAATATGTTCACCAGCTGAAAAGCAAGAGGAGGGAGAATATAAAAATGTAGTGTTGTGTGACATTCTGTAGCTTCAGCAGAAATAAACTTATTTTGTTAAGAAAACTTTCTGGATGGCAGCATACAAATACAAATATGTGTTGAGATGTAATAGAAAGGCACTTCACCATAAAGGTGATCTGAGACATTCCTGCCCTCTAAGAGCATGGCCAGACCAGCAGAGTTAGGTTCAGCTAAAGTGAAGTGACTGCAAGGGAAGCTCTGAATGATTATACGGTCATTATATGGCCATATGCCACCCTCCATCTCATCTGAAAAGCTAAACAGATATGTTTTTAATCTGGATTTAAATACTGCTGTTTTACTGGACAAACTTAGGAGGACTATTCCTCTGTACAGGGGCTCTGTGAGTGTAGTGTTTCAGCACGCATTGGTTGCAGTAAACATAGATGCAGAAATTACAGAGAATAGATATTTTATAAAATTTGTCACCACTGGGTCAAATAAGCATTTTATTGATTTAGAGGTAATAATGCAGTTTTAGTATTTAGTTACATCTTTTGAAGGAAAATAGTTAAGATATCTAGTTGATGTCTGTGTAGTACTAGCTACAAGTAAATTGAGCAGATCACTGTGCATGGGAGATCCTCCAGGATCATGATAAAGTGTTAAACTGGCAGCTTTGGAACATTACCTGTGGTATAATGATGCACGAATATAATTGGATGGCTGATCTCAAAGTCAGGGCTATAGAAGCCCAAGTTTGGGGGCGTTGATTGCAGAATTAAACCTTCTGCTGGTGTAAATTGAATTTCCTCACATACCAAACAATAGTGAGGAAAACACAAGGAACTTCCATCCGTGGATAGCCCATCAGAGACATCAAAAACATATTTAAATGTGTGCATGTATGTTCTTGTTGGCAACAGCAGGCAGATTTTTTTCTTCAGTAGTATCAAATGATACCACTGGCCTGGCTTTGAACCATCATGATGTCATAATTTGATATTAATAGGCTTCATTGTGCAATATCATGTTTTCATGTAGCAATCTGTTAAGATGGAAGGATGGATGCCTTGGGTTAAATAATAGGCATGACCTGTGGGTCTAATTACATCACCTATTTGCATGGCAAAACGTCATTAAGTGTTGATCCTCAGCTCCTACTGAGTCATGCAGTCAAATCGCCTCACAACTAAAAATAAACAAAGATTGAGAGACATACTTCATCTTTCGAACACCACGTATGTATACTGATAGCCAATAGGTAATAAATACTAAGCGTGTGTAGTACGCCGACGTGCTTGGTTCGGGAATAATCGGAAAACACACTTCCGGGTTCTTCGGCTTCTTGCCGACTTTATTTTAA
>JAOVYW010000758.1:0-17121 GCA_025775045.1 Hiodon tergisus | reverse complement strand
CCCCCCCCCCCCACACTTAAGAATGCGATGGGGGCAAATTGAAAAATTAAATTAAGAAAAAAAAAATTGTGTTGACCCTTGTGGTCCCAGTACAACCATGGGAGGGAGGGGGGGTGGGGCCTTTGTTAACCATCCTCTTTAGGGGGCGTGTACCAGCCTGCAGGAAAAACAAAACAAAGCAGTCAGTGAACAGCCCCAAAAGACCCAGCTCGTTCCAGGTGAGGGGGACGTCCACTGGTGGTTTGAGAACAGACACCATTCTCTGCATAAAGACGTTGGGTACACGACAGTTCAGGGCAAGCGAAGACAGAATGGTACCAAGTCCATACCGAGTTAAACACAGTCTTTGAAAGAAGGAAAGAAGCAGTGAAAGCTGGAGACCAAGTGACTCACTATTTGCTCTGTAGCTGTAAACACAGCCATTAACATGACTAACAAACATGATCACACCTACCGTTCTTCTCATGAATCTGCACCAGGGACTTGTAGGACTGCTGTGCTCGGGCAAGATTATACTGGTTCTGCAAAGACACCAAGATTAAACATTAAACCGATCCCCTGATCGCGACTTTGGAAAACTTTGTTACCCAACAGCCACACTTGCCATCCAGACAAACCCTAAAGCTCAGCTTTAGAACTTGGATTCAAAGTTCTTGTGTGAGACATTTTAACAGAAATTGTTTTTAAAGGAATAGCAAGGAGATTACAAGTTTTCAAAACCTTTACACATGAACACTAAACTAAAACTAGGGCATAGGTTTAGTTTTAAATGGCGACTTGATATTAAAAGTAAATAAAGGGAATAAAATTCAGAACGATTCGATCAGAGCGCATTTCATTTTGAGGGGAAGCAAGCTGTCAGCCAAAAATCCAAATGTAAAACCCAACTGTGTGTATTTTCAGTTACGCAAGGCCCACTGATAGCCAGACTAAGCTCCTGAGATAGATGTCCTGCCACCCTCCCTTATATAAAGTCCGTCCCTACACAATACAACACGAATGAGAGATCAGCCTCAGGGATACAATAAGACATGGCTAGCCGGCGGCTCTGCTGTTGCCATGGCTAGCTGGAGCCAGTAGGTTCCCACCACGATCCCGGGTCCATATACATGAAGGTGGCTAGTAGCTCTGTTGAGAGTCCCCTCCATGGTGACCAGATGTGAAACCATGGCAATTCCGGCACACTTTAGGCCCATAAGCTCTGGCTCACAACAGCACTGACACCGGGAATGGTTCAGATCCTGTTCAATCTGCGCTGACCGGAATGCAACATCAGCCAGAGACAGCAGCACTAAGGGCGCGCATGCGGGGCCCCTGCCCCAGGAGGTGAGGTGCCGTGCACCGATGTGTGCTTTCGGTGAAGAAAGACGGCAGACACATTGGGGTTACCTTATTGGCTCCAAACTGTACTCTGGCCTTCCCTTTGACCAGCGTGGCATTAATCTGCATGATGACAGACTCTATGGAGTAGGCACTGCTCCAACCCTGAGGAAAAATCACACAAAGACTTACAAACTAGTAAGCAGGCGTGATTACACTGAGCAATAGAAGTGGGCGATATCAAAATTTTGCTGCAGGATACCGATACAAATTTTACCATCCAGATACTTGATACTGCCACCAGAAAAGCAACTGTAAGCAGTTCTTGGTACTTTAAACACTTTTTTTTATAGCATGTGCAACTTGCTACATAAGAAGTCTATATAACTTTTGCAGGTAGCAAAACAAATAAATGAATTTGGCAACAAAAGTTACCAGTAGGATAATAAAATAACAGTCCCGGAAAATGCAGTGTTTGCCGTCGGGTCGAGCAGCATTTGCAGCTACGCTAGAGGCCGTTGGGTCGATCAGCGTTTGTCATGTAGACGCTAATGATGAATTGTAAGGGGTTTATATTAGACAATGTGCCCCAGTTAATGTAATAAAATACAGGTGAGTTGAGACCATCTGACACAGAGAATCATGATAGTATGGTCTGTAGTCAGCACCGCCTGTCACTGAAATCCAGATTTAAGAGCTGCTACATTTAGGCATCGCAGCAGCGCATGTTTGTGTTCCTGGAATGAAGTGTCAATGATGAATGAGAGATTACTTGATTCAACCCACCCAATTATTTTATGAGCCCATCAACTGTGGAATTTGTACCATGAAAGGTATAAATCAAACACCTGAGGAATGTATCACATGAAAGGTATAAAGCAAACACCTGTTTCGTGAGAAGCTCCATGCACAGGGCACCCCCGCCAAGGACGTAACTGAAGCACAAAAGGAATCATTTCAATAAACATAACAGGAGGTTTGCTTCAGACAGGATTACAAATCACGCTTATGGAGAAACGCACAATGCACTTGGCCAGGAAAACGTCTCTCCTGTCCCGTAAACTGCATTTAGAAGCAGGACCCCATGGAACCCCACCCAGACACTCACCCTCCTGAGAGCACAGGAGAGACCACTCGTACAAAAGGCGGATCGAAGGGGAAATTATCCTGAAAATAAACCAGACGTAGTTGTGTTACAACCATAACAGTGCCTGCTGGACCCACCTCTAAACACACCCCTTTCCTAACTGGAACCACATTGCTATAATCCTGTTAGAAACCCATTTATCTCACTCCCTTTATAATATCCCACTAGACAGCCCGGTACCTCACTCCCCTGTATAATATCCCGCTAGACAGCCCAGTATCTCACTCCCCTGTATAATATCCCACTAGATAGCCCTGCATCCCACTCCCATCACAACATCCCGCTAGACAGCCCAGTATCTCACTCCCATCACAACATCCCGCTAGACAGCCCAGTATCCCACTCCCATCAAAATATCCTGCTAGACAGCCCAGTATCTCACTCCCATCAAAATATCCTGCTAGATAGCCCAGTATCTCACTCCCCTGTATAATACCCCACTAGACAGCCCTGTATCTCTCCATAACAATATCCCGCTAGACAGCCCTGTATCGCACTCACTTTGTAGGAGAAATTGAGTAGAATGTAGTCCACTCCTTCCTTTTCCTTTAAAACCTGCAGGTCACTATGCAATGGGCTGTCTGGATCCACTCTGTTTAGCAAAGATAACAGCATAAATAAATAAAAATTAATGCTCTAGTCACCGATAAACACACTACACTGATACAATATTATAATATTAAATGTATACAGATCAGTGCAGCCATCTTTAACTGCAGATTCCTCCAACCTCCCCTGCCTTGACACTTACGTCCTCAACTTGACGTGCCATTCATACAGGCTGTCATTCACAAGCTCCACTGAATAAATTCCTGAAAGACAAAAAAAGTATAATTCATTATACTGTATTATACCGAAATGTATTCACTGCTGTGACATTAAATCACGGGCTCCGCATCTGCTGGCTTTCATCCCACATAAAGCTGTCATTTAACTAATGAAGACAGTTCTCTTGGCGCTGAGGGTGATGCCAATTTAAGGAGGGATGGAAAAACGCTATGATGGGATCCTACAGAGTCAGAGACTTCCACCTTAAACTGAGGGCATGATTTCAATAGCGAAAAATCAGTGCGAGTGACATGGCTAAGGCCTCATGGCAGCAGAAGCGTTTCTGCATTAGAGGGGCCCAAGCATTGAAACCACACAACACTATAGGTTTAACAAAAGGAGAACCGTATTTACATCCAGTGGATAGCCACTCATTTTCTTTTAAATCAGCATTACCGGCAGCAGAAAAGCGTATCCCATAGTGCACTACGGCAAGCTTTCAGCTTCGTTGGCAAATGAAAGCGCGTTCATTAATACGCCGGGTTATAAAATGTGCATCCAAACTCAGCCATGACTACAGGACTGAAACACAAACACTCACCCGTCTTGTAGCTCTGCGACCTGTAGATCTCCCTGAGCTCCTTCATGAGGCGGTCAGAGGCCTGGACCGAACCGGACACCGCGCCCTGAAAAACACCCGGCGAGTCCTGCGTTCAGCAAGACTCTGCATGCACAAGTCCCCCAGAACCAGCTAGCACATCTTGCTGTACACACGCCACAATTACCTAATAAAAAAATCTGTTAAATACGCTTAGACAAGGGAGACGAGTACTCCCAGATCCTTCAAGATCAACCACATTGAGAGCTCCAATCACTACAGTGATCTGGCAAATCTGGCACGGTGTTCAGCGCCCTAGCTACTGAAAAAATCAAAACGTTTCAGGATACAAGACTGCAATACATATTGTGTGTAAGAGACAGTGACACATCAACACGTTCAGAATCTCAATTCATATTTTAAAAGCCAGTTGTCCTCCGTTGGTACTTCCTACCCTCCATGTAAACTAAGTATTGTCACTCCTTGGAAAACTGGGGCCTTTATAAGCACAGCATTCATTTAGAATAATCCCAGTTATGGCTCACTGTACAACTAAATAAAAAGTCAGAATTCTGATCCATTCAAAAATTCAAGCAGACAGATTTTAGGCGTTTCAGTGACATTTAAACATTTACTCTGAGGGGTACTTCTGCGTCAGCCATATTGCACTTCACTCCACTGCTGTGGGGTATTTTTAGCACCATCTGAGGCATCAAAGTGCCCAGACGTACAGAGAAAGGGGGTCTTCGTAGCCATGCCCAGTGGTGCCCCCCAGAAGATCCCATGGGCGAGATTTTTTTTTAAATGACCTCTTCAGATCACAAGTTAGGCTTTCCCTATTGAACATTTAAATGTGTTAACCCAGTATTGCGAGCACCTTCCGGCAATGCCCAGAGAGGAGCTTCTCACAAGAGCAAGTATTTTAAAGTCTGCAACGTCCCATTTGCAGTTGGAAATAGTTACTCTGTTCAGTTCAAGTACAACACAAAAATTAAGAGGAAAAAAATTTAAAATAAATAACAGTCCACACGTTCAATCTGCCAGCGATGCAGGACAAACAATTTAGGTTAACGTTAGCGTGAGATGGAAATGACCAACTCCATGCGACTATATAATGTGAGGTAATTAAAAACGCAGGTTGAAATCAGGTCAAAGCACAAATTATGGTGGGCCTCATTATGAAAACATTTCTGGTGGCTATAGTTAGCTAGCTAACATGCTTTGGAACCTAGTCATCATTAAAGCCAACAGCTAGGTCAATAACAATAATGGAAAAACTCAACTTGAATGCTCATTATTTCTGCTAAAACTAGCAAAGGGCATGTGAAACTACAGCAATTTTTTTTTCTTTTTTTCAATATGTGGCTATCGATTACTGGCTAAAGTTGACTTGGAGGAGCACCCCCACCCCGCGATTGCCTTTAACAAGGACATGGAAATTAACCAATAAACTACTTCAGGACATAATCAAGAACTTTATACACTTAAATCAACAAACTTCTCTGTAAAGCACGTGTCCTGACGGCACAGGCAAAACACCAAGACAGACCAACACCACATTCTTGATTAATATAATGTACAAAATGTCACCTTACCGAGTGAGCACTTACGTTCAAGTGGTCCTGCCTCTGGTTCTTGCGGATCTTCTCCAGGATGGCCAGGTTCTCCTTCTCAATGCCATCGTCCTCCGACTTCTTCCCATCCACCGGTTCCTCCTCTTTCATCTCGTAGTGGTCCAGGTCTTCGATATCCTGCTGCCCACCAAATAGACACATCCATTAATATACAAAGATGACAGAGGGGGACAGAAAACAAGACGTTGAAAAATGGCCATCTGCCAGTTTAGTGAGTGAGGACCTCGCCCATCTCTTCCTCCTCCTCTTCCTCTGACGTCACTTCATCTGTTGTTCCATGCTACAGAAAAGAAACAAGTGGTGAAGAACAAAGACAGGGCAAATTTTAGATAACACGTTTCTCAGACACGAGATGATCCCTGCTTCACAGGAATGGAAGCAGAACCTACTAAACTAAAACGCATCACGGTGCGCTCAAAGGATATCGGCAGGGCAACATTTCAAATGAATGACTGATCAAACAAACAGCTAAACTGCCTTTAAAGGCACCAACACCACTGAAAGAGGACTGCCTCGATCATGCCACCAACCTTGGTCACCATGCAGACATTGTCTGGGAACATTACAGTGGAGCAGATGGGCGGGTCTTACCTTGCGTTCTGGAATCAGAGGCCCAGCCGGGAGGGGCTGGTCCAACATCTCAACGTCAGGGTGCTGGGGCAGATTATACAGCCGGCACAGGTCACAGATCAGCCGTTTCAGCTGCTGAAGGAGCTGTCAGGACAGAGCAGAGCCGTTTGAGTGGGGTGGGTCAGGCCAGACTCCTTATCTGACACACACACCTCAAAAACCCACTGGGTCTTGTCCCTACATTTGCCATTTTTGAGTGTAAAAATAGGGAAGATGGGTATGGTCTGAGTAGATTTGGACAATGTTTTCTCTCTAAGCCTGAAAAGTATAATGGCCAACAAGAATAACAAATTAATTACCAACCAAACATCCCACCCCTAGGGGGATCAAATGTCTATTGGCAATCTAGTTTGTGGGCAGCAAAAACATGGTGTAGACAGCAGACAATTCTCGTTAAAATGTTTTTTTAAAAATGTTTCTGAAATGCAGCACAAATGTACTTTGTTTTTAGTTAAGTTTTCAAGGACATTCTGAGAACAGCAGAATCTAAAACATGCATCTGTAAAACTGGTACCAATGTAAAACTTTCACAGTAATTACCATATAAGTAACCAAATATAAGCACTTCTTACCACAAAGCTGAAAAAGATCAATCTCAAAACACACAAAAAGGGTAGTCAAAAACAGACAGCTGCTGAGCTAAAAAGGCCCGACTTTGAAAACGTTTCAGCGTGAGTTCGCGCATCATGCTGCAACGGATCTGCTGATGGTCTCCCCATGTACTTGCCGGTCACCTTGTCCCACCAAAACTCAATATGCCAATCAAGAAAGTAAACCATGACTACCAACAAGGAGCTGGGACCGGTTCAGCAAGAATGAAAGCAGGCAAACCTGTCATGCAATGAGGGTGAATCTCTTAACTAGTGCAAATGCAGACCCAGGAATTAGCCCAAAACCAAGGGTATAACAGGTAAATGGGTCAAATTTAAAATAGGCCGTTATGGACAAACCAGCCTGATACACGTGACACAATGCCCCCCAAGGTGACAGTCAAGGCACAGAAGAAAGTTATCGCAGCAAGAAAGTGACAATGATTATTCTGTTCTAAAATTCTTTCCTATATTAAATCTGAATGTAAATAAATTATGCAAACTCTTCAAATGGTTTTGCTTAGAAAGAACCTGGCCACAAAGAAAATTAAGATGCCCAGTACAATAATACAGAAAACTTTTTTTACGCATAGGTCTGTGTTGAGCAAATTAGTTCTCACACCAGGCCTCTCACTGCCATACCTATCCCACAGCAGCGACCAAGCATAGCTGCGAGTATGACAACACATTGGATAACCCTGCTCATTTTTAAGTCAGACATGATGTGGTCCAATCACCTTCCCAAAACTGTTGGGGGTGTCAAAAACAGGGCCCAAACAGGGACCTGTGGGGACAGCAGACATACCAGTGTACTGCCCTTTCTCACATCCTCTAGGCGCTCCAGCACTTGGGTAAGGCTGGGGTCTTCGGAGTCCACAAACCATATTGGTGGCGTTGAAGGGTAGGACTCCTGGAAGGGAAAAGGCCAGCTCAGCACTGACAACACGCGTCCCAAAAACAACAACACAGCGAGGTGTTAACCAACAGAACACAGTAAGGGAGGTGGTGTGGCCTATTCTTCAGCAGTCCATGCTAATAATAAAGACCAGAAACTGAATATCTAAAATTACTTCTCGTCTAATAAAGTGCAGTGGTTAAAATTATGGACATTTCCAGATTGTGTTTATTTTAAAGGATTTAGATCACGAATAGATAACTTAAAAACACTCATTTGCTTTGGTACAAAACATAAGTTCGGTTTAAAAGTCCCACATCATAAAAAAAGTTGTCAAAATATTTTAAATTTAAAGTTATCATTTCACGTAGAAAAACTCCATAAAAACGTGGTTAGAGAGTTTATTTTCCTTTGAAATCCTGGAAAGCTCATTTATTGACCCCAGAACCCAAAAGATTCTGGCGTTATCGGCGACGTGTCAACGTAAATGTCTTTACAGTGTAACTTGAGCCCTAAAATGTATAAGATTATATGAACGAAAACTAAAAAACGCCATTTTTGACGTGTAATGGAAGGCTAAACCTCCTCACTTCAAACCAACACACAGACAAGCTCGGTCACGTTACAGTTATTGACATACGCCAATCACACCGGAGCTTGTCGGCAAAAACCGCAATCACTTATGGCGTAGCAAACAACGCACACGCGTGACGTGAGGCATAGGGAAAAAACACGACTCAGACTCTTCCTGCTTCACACAAAAATGCTATCCACCAAAACCACACGTAATTTAAAACTAGATTCGCAGGCGAAAGAACGCTTCGTACAGGCTGTGAGACTTGACATGCCAAGATACGGAATGGATCATGTTAATCTATTCATAAACAACCCGAGTCAGTATAATATATGTAAACACTGTATAAAGTGTACAGATAGTGCGCTGAACAAGACAGAAACTGCTACCCGATCCCCACTTAATTAAAACGATTCTGCTTTATCCCTTTTTAAACAAAGATAAAGCCAATTTAACTTGACTAACCCCCCAAAAATCGGCGTTATAATGAAAAACAGGAAACTGGCAACTACGACGACATCTAGTTAGCCCCATACTCGTTTGCCTACATTTTCCTGTGAAGATGCTCGCTAGCGAAACAAAATCCAAAACATCTGACGTAGATAGCTAGTTAGCTAACAGCGTTAGTTAGCTATTCGCTCTTCCGGTTTCAAACGCTTTGTTACAACCCAAGTCAACACTGTCTGAATACAATATGAACTAAGGTGTACAGTTGTCTCAGTTAAAAGCAGTAACATCGCGCAAGTCTTTTAGAAAAATCACGAAATTTTGAGGATACCTTAACATCGGTCAATTTCACTATGTCTGCATAGTTGGCAAAAATGCGTGCGTTCTGACTTTTCATCAGTCCCGACTTTAATAAAAAATGTAAAAGCTCTAAACAGTAAAGCCACCCCCCCTTACCGTAATATTGCAGTGGATAATTAGAAGCTTCTCCCCTGTAACGTTAAACTGGCAGCTAAGTTCGTCGGGCTTCCAATCGATAATTCGGAAGCGTTCGTGGTTTGGGTCAAAAATGGACTCCAGAAACTTCAATTCAGCCTTCAGCCCTGAAACCGACATCTTCCACTCATCTCCGGCCAATCCACGGGGATGGGGAGAAGTCGGGACCTACTGCGACCAGGCAGTTGAATCTGAACGAACCCCACTAGCAACAACAAAGAATGGGAAAGACGCCTTAATAAAACTACGTTTTCTGAATCCTAATTCGCCCGCTAGCTAGCAAGCTAGCGCTAGCCAGTTAAATAGCAACGCCTAGATAGCTCGGCCGTTGCCCTTCTGTCTTTGCGTTACTGATTTATCTTTTAGCATTCGATTAACATCAGCAGCGGTATGTTAAGTAAAAAAACAAAAACTTCTTTGTGTTTCTCTTGCTTAATTTTTCGCAGCGGAAGTCCGCATAATTTAAACCCTACACGGGCAGTGAGTCGCTGATCCCGGCGCTGAACGAAGGTTCCTTTTGGGGTTTAAAGATGGCGTTACTGACTGAGCCCGCAGAGTCCCAGCATGCCATGCGCGTTTAACAAGAAACTTATAAAGGTACGAATTTCCGGTCGTGAGGGGGGTATGAAGTTCCAAATAAAAACGGTAACCCGTTTAGTAATAATAAGTTAGCAATCATGGTTTGCATAGTCCTAGTGTGATTATATGAAATGGGGAATTGTTTGACATTTGGAATTTCATGAGCCTTGACTTGGAAGATGCAGCTGTCTTCAGATCAGCCTGCATGGATGAAGAGGGCTTGGACAGACCAGCACCTCACCCCCATCAACTCAGTTCACACCAGGTATTCCAAGCTTGCAAAGGGCCTTGTTTTAAACCTTGAACGTGCTGAAGACGTCTGTCGAGGACCTAAAGGTGTCTATCCTCCAAGCACTTCCACACCACTTATAGCCTGCCCCACGAACACAAAAATCAGGAGAGTCTCTCGCCAGATACCTTTCTAGTATTAATTAATTTCCCACGTATTGAATTCTGGAATGGAGCCATTATCCCAGAAAACATAGCTCACGTGCACCCCAGTTCCAATGGGCATGACGCGCCTGACCAAATTATAAAATATTTAGTTGTGGAAGCTGCAGTTGAGATCCCCTCTAGACATTTAGAATTCAAGATTATAAAATCCTTAATCTAAGATGGTAAGAAAAAGAAGTTGCATTTTTATAAACTAGTTGTATAAACAATTATTGACCAAGCACCATTTCACAATACAACGCAATGCGATACATCACGGTTTTAATGTAGTTTATACCTGCCCTAGAGACAACTGAAATTAATGTACTGTGCAACTTTAGGGCGTCAACGCCACCAACCCCCTACGCCTAATGACATCAAACTTTCATCCAAAAACCTTTCAGGTGTTACAGATAGATTGTGGAATGCGTGTTTATATCCTTGATAAATATGAGTATCGATGTAAAGATGTTAAGCCCCGTGAAAGCAAATAAATGATGTAACAGTATTATTGTTTTGTAAGGAAAACTTAATTATTTATTTCACATAGCGCAGTTCTAAAATATTACCAGTAGATGTCAGTTTACCTCTTCGCTACACTGTTTAAGGACCGGTCACTCTTTCAACCCCCTCTAAAACCGGAATCACATCGGTATATGAGCTACAGTTATTTATATTTGTTACACAGTCTCTAAACACACGATCCACTGTTTCTGCGATGAAGAACAACGATTTATTTATGTACTGTATCGTGGCAGCGAACGATAATGACCTGTGATGATAAACACGTTTTCGCAGTTGCCACGACTTTATCGCCTCTAATTTAGTTACTTGGTTTGGCTAGATTAAAATACTTTTGCGATCGGAGTAGCCCGTACAGAAAACAATAAAACAATCACCGGCAGACATGCATGATCTTTAGTCCAAAGGTCTTTCTCCAGAAATGGTGGAGTATTATCTCCTACAGCGAGTTGTGACGAAGGAAAGATTAGAAAGCCTTCCAGTTTGACTCAATAGGGGGAGCATGCGAAACTTTGGAAGCAAACAACCCGATACGTCGCGAAGGAGCGATCCTACCAGTAGAAGTGCATGCGCATATACGAACGCGCACGTTATGACCACACGCGGCTGTTGACTAGATCGGAGTTGAGCGTCTCTTGTTTTACTTCCTGCGTGGCAGATCATTTACACTCACGAGTAAAGGGTGAGGTTGATCCAAAATATAATCCCCTCTCTCCCAGGGTGGCCTAAAGGACTCCTTCTCGTTGTACATTTAGAAATCCAAATTAATCTCCCCGAATAAAGGGGACAGTTATGTAGATTAATAAAAATGGTGGAATATTGGAATGATGGAAATTCCAAAAATGATGAGAATGTTCTTAATTCTACCACTAGATGGTACCAAACAAGTGTAAGACGTGGGCAGCCTTTTCTTTTGCGCATCACGATTTCGCTGAGAAAAAGAAAGTTTTTTTTAAAGTAAAATAATAAAAACATATAAAAATAGTAAAATACTTTTGCATTTACACCTCTTTCCAATAAATTAATTTTGCATCATGTGTGCAAATTGTACTAAATGTACCCAGGAATGTTATCATCGACAGCCATACAAACATGCATTTCTGACGTTAAAAAGTAGACATTTAATTAATGAGACCCGACCACTGCTTCAAGTTTTCTTCAAATTTTTGTTTCTAAAAGGTAGCGGCGATTGTTCATGGAAGTTCGTTTGCAAAATCTAAACTTCCGCGAAACAGTTCAAAGATAAAATTAGAGCACTTTAAAAAAGAAATGGGGTTAGCCGATTTGACGTTTCCTGATTTCTTTCTATAAAGTAAAAATGGTCTTCATCATTTTAAACGAAACCTCTTCAAGCAGTTATGGTTGGAGCAGTCAAACGAGTTACCCAGCTAATTTTGAACCCAAGCCCTAGATTTTGGTTTCAAGGAGAAACTCTTTGGTGTTAGCCGGCTTATTAACTTTTGCAACCAATCCAAAGAATTTAGCCGGCTCTGTCGCAAAATAACTCAAACCTATCTCGATTTAGTGAATAAAATCCCACTCTCCTGGCCAATCAACTTGGGCGGCCAACATCCGATGAACATGACGAATCTTACCAATCAGAATAGGCGGCCAAACTCATATGAACATGGTGTTCATATGCACTCTCCACCTTCAGTGGCGACTGTACCTCTGCCTATTTATGGTGTCAGTCACAGATGATGTTGAGAGGCTGAATGGATGCTGGGAACGAATTAATGGGAAATTGTTGGATGTTATATATATGAGCCTGTATGAAAATGTACAGGTTATGTAGGAACAGACTGTACACCTTGTCACACGCTGCCTGCTGGACAACATGTCAGCTGGCCCATGTGAGAAAGCCCGCATTAATCTTCCACATGTCCTGTATCGTTGAGTTACGAGCGACAGGTGGGATAAGCTCCGGAGCAATTTTTCTCAGTCGCTGTCATCAGACCTCACCCCTCAGGGACCTGTCAAATCAATCTTTCACTTGATTACAGCCAGAAGGGGTTTGCCGGAATTTAAACCATTCACTTGGCTGGGCTGTGCTGAGCACCATGGGTAATGCATCACTGCAAACAGACCCACTAGAGCCAGGAGCACAATTTGGAGGTGGTGGCCACTCTGGACTGAGCTGAGCACCATGGGTAATAAATCACTGCAAACAGACCCACTAGACCCAGGAGCACCGCGTCTAGGTCGGCTGAACCAAACCTAAGAACCCATCATGTATCTTGTTCTTTGTTTGTACCGAGTCCTGATCCCTGAGCTCTGACCCATTAGCTGATTTCTCAAAGTCATACTAAAGCAAGTAAAAGAAAATGAAAGGGGGGTTACTTGCATTGTATGATAAGGGGAGATGAATGAGCACTGAATTTAATTTGCAAGTCTTCTTCCTGACTTTTTGCCACCACTTATTTTAATTAAATAATATACTATGTGCCTCTCCTCCAGACAAAGATTGGCAGTGCATTGAGAAAATATTTTTTCGATTAAATCTTCCTGTAGTTAATTCAGTTGCTTGCTTAGTCCAGTCTTACTGTTTAATCTTTATTACAATATTTGCTGAAGCAATTCAGGTCGAGCAGCTTTCCCAAGAATACAACGGCAGCAGTCCCACTCCACACTATACCGCTACTGGGATGGTAATTCTGCACTGTGGTCTCACTCTATTTTCATGTGACTGATGGGAATCAAAACAAAATATATACACAGTGAATAGAAAAATATCTATATGCTATATACTGACGTTATTCTGCAGGCGAGCCTAACAGAGTTTTAATAACAAACATAAACCAGTGCAAGGACGAGCCTTTAATTAAACCCAGCAGTCGAATATTATATTTGAATATTTTTTAGATATGAAAAATTTACAGGATATTAGTGTATGACATTGCACTTTCTGATTTGCCAGACGTATGGGGAAAAACACACACACAGCGCCGACCTTCGGAGCCTATGACAATAAATATGCTCACACCACATGGTTTTTATACCACGGACATTGGTGTAGACGCTCACTCGTCAGAGTGGAGCTCTGCTGTGAAGGAAGGTGAATACGTTGTGAGTTTCATTTCTTTGACCTTCTCTTGCTGCCTTCTGTGGCCACTTCTTTTATTTAAATAAAATATTTTGTGCCTTTCCCTCAGACCGTGGCAACTTGTCTTCAAGTCTTTTGAAGGACTGCACTGTTTCAGGTGAGAATTTCTGCAGCCGAATAATTGGTTTTTCCTGCTAATTTATTGGTGTCAATCAGGGTTATTTGTCAATACAAATCCCATTAGGATTCTATTTGCAGGGATTATGAACATACATATTACACATTTTAAATGGACAGCCAATTGTCAGATGAACGGTTGTAAAGACAGATTTTATAGATTATTGGCAGAACTCTTTTTGACATGGGATTGGTTTATGTAAATTTACCTGCACCTGGAGAATGACCTTAAGACTGTTGCCTTATGCACAGATAAGAAAATAATGGATTACGGGAGAATAATAATAAGCAAGCAAGGTTATTTACATAGCACAATTCCTACATAAAAGCAATTCAATATGCTTTACAAAGAAATAGAAAAAAATGAAAATACAATAGAATAAAAACAAATAAAAACATGAAATAGGGAATTAAATACAATTAAAACGTGTGCAGTACAAAGAAAAAAGAAAAATAGAAAAATACAATAGAAAAATACAATAGAAATACAATAAAAAACTAAATAAAACATTGCTGGTAAATTCCATAGTTAATTCCATATGGAAGTTGCAAGGCTAAGTTTTAGCGCTCAGTCACAGGCATGTGAAAAGAGAAGTGTTTTTAACCTGGATTTAAAAATTGATACTTTTGGGGCATGTCTAAGATCTTTTGGTAGTTTATTCCAGTTGTATGCAGCATAACTGCTAAATGCAGCTTTGCCATGTTTAGTTTGGACTCTCACCTCTACTAACCTGAGTTCATGGATCTAAGAGCCCTGCACGGCTTATAATCTTCAAACACATCAGAAATGTATTTGGGGCCTAAACCATTCAGTGATTTATAGACCATAAGCATCACTTTAAAATCCATTCTGTAACTGACTGGAAGCCAGTACATTCTCGCAGCAGCATTCTGAATAAGCTGCAGTTATTTTACAGTCTTTTTGGGTCCAGTTAAGAGACCATTACGGTAGTCAACCCTACTGGAGATAAAAACATGGATGAGCTTCTCTTGGTCTTTTCGGGACACCAAGCCCTTGAATCTGGCTATATTTTTAAGATGATAGAATGGTGTTTTGGTGACCGCTTTGATATGACTGGGGAACGAGAGATCCGAGTCCATCCGAACACCAAGATCACGCACTTGGTCCCTGGTTTTTAGGGCCTGGGATTCCAGCTCTTTACCAATACTAGTTCTCTTATTTTTGTTTCCAAGCACAATAATATCTGTTTTATCTTGATTTAATTCAAACAATTTTGGTTCATCCAGGCATTTATGTGCTCTATACAGTAACACAGTGAGTCTATTGAGCTGTGGTCATACAGTTCGAGAGCCATATATATTATCTGCATAGCTATGGTAGTTCATGTTGTTGTTCTATAGAATTTGTCTCAGAGGTAGCATATAGAGATTGAACAGAAGTGGTCCCAGAACTGATCCCTGTGAAATTCCGCATGACATAGCCACCCTATCGGATTCATGATTACTAATGGTAACAAAGTAACTTCGGCCATCTAAATAATACCTGAACCAATTAAGGACTGTTCCGGCGAGTACAACCCACGTTTCCAGCCTGTCCAGTAGTGTTCTATGATCGACAATGTCAAATGCAGCACTGAGATAGAATAGAACCAGAACGGTTATTTTATCCAAATAGGTATTCAACCGTATATCATTTAAAACTTTTATCAGCGCCGTTTCAGTACTGTGGTGAGGTCGGAAGCCTGACTGAAATTTGTCTAAGATACCGTTTGAGATCACAAAATTGCTGAGTTGATTGAAAACAACCTTCTCAATGATCTCGACAATAAAAAGGAGATTTGATACAAGACTATATTTGTATAGTTCAAAATAGATGCATCTAGTGTTCTCTTTTTCAATGGAGGTCTGAAGACAGCTATTTTAGGGGCATTGGGAAAATGCCTGATTGCAGATTAAGTTACCATATTTAGAAAAATATGTGTGTATGTAGGTTGGATTGTCTTCTACTGTCTGCCAATATGTATCTGCAAAGAAAAAGATAGCAGACATCCAATCAAGCAATATCATGAACTTGAATGTTAATACTTAAGAAAAACTCAAAGTGTCGCATGGATGCATGCATGCAAGACAGTTAGCTTGTCCAGGTAACTCATCTGTTTTCAGGCTTTATGACATTTTAATTAGACTGATCAATAAGCATACACAGGGTAATGGAGTGATGGAGGGAAAAAATGTTTTTACCAGCAGTACTCGATCTGCCAAAATGTATGCAATTATTTTTTTTAAATGTTAACAATGCCAAAAATATTTGTCTAAACTTCCATGACAGTAAGTATTGGGATTAGCTGTATCTATGAACAGGGTGCTTTGAAATCAATTCTTCCTTTTTTTTGTACCACCTGGCAGCACTCCAGCCATGATGATGAAAGGATTCCATGTGGAGATGCATCCCTCTGCAATCATTCTAATCCCACTTCTCCTCTGCCCTCTGCTGGGCACCCACGGTGGCAAGGTCCTGGTGTTCCCCCTGGACGGCAGCCACTGGGTCAACATGAAAGTTCTGATTGAGGAGCTGCATGCCAGGGGCCACAGCATCACTGTGATGAGGCCATCAGACAGCTGGTACATCAAAGAAACATCTTACTATACTTCGATAAACATCCCCAGCGAAGGGGGGTTCAGTGAGAAATTCCTCGGCCAATTCCTATCTAGATTATTGCAGATTCAACGAGAAGGCCGATCTGTCTGGGCACGCATCAACTTGGAACTGGAGTTGATGAGTTTGATGTCAGAGCTACACAGAAAGATGTGTGTAATGACAAGTAACATGTTTGAGGACCAAAAGTTAATGAAGTCCCTCCAGGATGCAGAATATGACCTGATGCTGACTGACCCTGCCATTGGCGGTGGGGTGATGTTGGCTCACCAGCTGGGTCTTCCTCTGGTTCTCAATGTGAGATGGACAATGCAAGGTGAAGGTCATTATGCCATCGCCCCTTCACCCCTGTCCTATGTCCCTTTCCCAGGAGCAATGTTAACAGACAAAATGACTTTTTCCCAGAGAATCCAGAACTTTTTAGTCTATCTTTTTGGATGTTTCCAGACTGCATTTGTTATGGACCCCCTTTACAGTCCCCTGGCTCATCGTTTGTTTGGCCCTGACGTCCACTACATGTCATTGTTTCAAGCAGCCGATATCTGGCTCATGAGGAATGATTTTGTCTTTGAATTCCCTCGCCCAACCATGCCCAATGTTGTCTATATGGGTGGATTTCAGTGCAAACCATCAAAACCCCTGCCTGAGGACCT
>JAOVYW010000757.1:0-16357 GCA_025775045.1 Hiodon tergisus | reverse complement strand
TTTGGGCTCCTGGTTTTGCCTCGTGCCCCTTACCCCCCCCCCCCCCCCCCGGGAGTCCGGCAAGGTCTTAGCGACCGCTTTAGTCATGCTCGTTTTAATCCCCCGGCAAAGATAGGCAGACATGGTCGAACTGTCCAGCGGCACCATGGCGCTTTGCGGCACATTCTTCCAGTGACTGAGTGGGGCTCTCGCTGGTTGCCGAGTCAGGCGTGGCACCAGCCGGGTCTGGGAGAAAACGCCCCTTGTCACTCCCCGGGTGTGGTCTGAAGACATGTGTCTCTGTCTATTCTACCGTGTGGACACTAGCCTGTTTTCACGATGACGATTGTCCAATACTTGCCGGAGTCGTCTTCTTCAACGTGGTTTCAGTCCACGATGAGAATATCATTCGGGGATTGCCCTGGACCAGGGACGCCAGTCAAAGGTGTGTCCGTGGAATGCTAGAAAATAGCTGGAGTTGCTGACACTCCAAACAGCTTGGTGAAACTGTCTCCCTTAGCCAACCGATGTATTTACCACACATTGCACAGCAGCAGAGCAGTGGTTCTCAGAGAATCCTTAGCGCTCATCCTTATTCACACCACTACTGTTGGTGTGGCTTATCTGGAGTCGGCCTTGTGCCACATGAATTATATGGCTGTAAGGTGAAAATACAGAGCTTCTTTTCGAAAACTTCAGAATGACAGTGGAGTCCACTTCAATTGAAGCTGCAGAATTTCACACTGATTTCACAAATTTTTTTCTCCAATCTGCCCAGAATGTTCTTCACAAAAAAACAAAAAAAACGTGATAATTCAACTAAATAAAAATCACTTTTGCGTGTCCCTCCCTCTTCCCTTACCCCGCCCACACAGACATAAAAGGAACCAAGAACCAATAAGCATAAATATATGTACAGGTAAAACTGTACAGGTATTGGTTTTCTCAATAAATGCAAAAAATCATGAAAACCCCACACTAAATAAGGAAGCAGGAACTTAAACCCCTGAACGATAGACTCTGCTAAGCATGTAATAATTTAATCGCAGACCGGGCTAAACCCCCCAGTCAGTTCTTCTTCAATTTTACGTTCCTTTTCCGAAAACAGGTGGGAACTTTTTCTCAGCCCACAATGACCCAGGGGGCAGAATGGACATTACAGATAATCAACTTCCTACAACCCACGGCGCTAAAAGGAAACGCAGTTTACAGTAAACTCTTCCAACAAACGGCTTTGGTCTCCGGTGACGATCCACATCATACAGAAACCAGATTGAAAGGATATAAGATAAGCCAATAAGACTGCATCCAGAGAAAGAGCAGAAAGAACTCACATGGGGTTTTTTACATGCAAATTACATGGGTCGGTAGTGGGATAAAAAAAAGAGCTGTTTGTTTGCGTGAGCCAGTATTGGAGACCCAGAAGATGGATGTCAGTGTGCCCAGCTTTGGTGGTCATTTTTGGCTCCACAAACCATGCACAAGGAGATTCCCTTTTCCGTAGCCAAACAAACAAACTGCTCTTCCGGGCTCCGTCCCTCTACTGTTTTGACCTGATTCTTCTATCTGTGGCATACCCAGTCATACTGCATTAAGTGCTGACACAACTAGTGCTGACAGATTTCACCTACCACTATGCTGAGACTTCCCAGAGCTCCTTAACTGACGCCCACTTCAGTTAATCAATCGGAGGAGAAACCTTTTAGCATCCACACCGCCATTACTGCAATGTGCACGGCACAGACAAATTGTGAACAACTTTCCTCATTGCCCGCATTGGTCAGCATGGGGCTCACGGTGAAAGCCATAGGCTAGCGCTGTGTATTGCAATTGGTCGCGTCAGGTTTTTTTGGATGCTGATTGGGGGGGTCCTGTACCGGGGACTGGATGGGTGTGTTGGCCCCTCCCACAAATCGTCAGTGGACCAAATTTGGACTCTCACAATGATTTGTCGCTTCAGCAGCACAAGGACACGGGTTGCCAAATTGTTACACCTTAGCCCGGCTGCCAACATGTCTGTGCAGCTGCATGTCTGCAGGAAGATCGTGACACGCCGAGTTTGAGTCCGGGCTACACCGATGTAAGTTGAGATGGTAGGTTGGGGGTCGGGCCGGGTTGGTTACACCAGCGGGAAACAATAATTGTTCTTTCAATACACGGGCCTTATTGCTTGTGTCTTGAAATTGACTTTGACCCAGGATTCATAACCACCTCAGATGTGGAAAATCACATCTTACAGGTGAGGTGACGCTGTGCAAACATAACTCATTCAAGTTCAACACACTCAGACGTAAGCGACAAAGTCAGTAAAATTGATGGCCATAATAATTGTATAATCATATGTATCATCTACATGATGATACATCATAAAAACATGCGTTCATTTAAAAGTTTACTTTCAATGGCCTGTGAAATAATAAACGTAATAATTTCTGTCCCATTAAGGAAAGGTACCTCACACTTGATTATTTATATAGTGAGTTATTTATACGTGAGTTCACACCCCAGTGATTGTGTGTTTTGTGTTATTTTGTTTGTTTCTGTTTGTTGTGCCTGAGTAGTTGTTCTCGATTAGGGTCATGTGGCCCCACTGTGTAGGCTGGTTTTTGTTCCAACCTACTTAATAATTAATTAGATTTGAGATTTGACTGGGTAGACTGAGTTGTTTATTACAAACAGAAGAAATATCTGCTTTTAGAATTATAGAGAAAGTAAAAAAAAATGCATTATCAAGTTAATTTGGAATAATTACCTATTCAGTAAATGCAATTTTATTCAATCAATTTATCCAAGTCTGACAATCATATAAGTGTATTACTAAATTGACCAATTTAACATTGAACATTTTTCATGTTACTTATCCAAAGTTTGTTCCAAACTTTAACAGCAGGTAACTGTCAAAAGATGTCAAATCCGTATCTATTTTCCATTTTCATCTCAATCAGTCCTGGGCTGGCACAAAAACCGGGACACACTGGGGAATCCAGGACTAGTGTTGAGATCCACTGGTGAGGTGCGCCGCTTACATTGTTACTCTGTAAAATGAATGGTGAATAGAAGGCAGGGAAAGGCTGTCCAATTCCTCGTCTCTGTTCCCTCCGGGGGCGGACGTGCACTGACGTGACGAGCCTGACAGCTCGTCTCCGTGGTGAGGGGTTCAGACCCTCTAACGACCAGGCTGATATCTACGAGCATGCTGCCCAGTTCAGGCTCCTCAGCTGGGGGTGAGGGTGTTTGCCAGGTCCCCTGGTCTGGAGGACCCGTGTGACAGGACCCTTCTGGCTGCTGACTGAACAACTGTCATCTGTGGGGGTGAGGGTCCGTATCTGGGCCTTTAATGAAGAGGTCACTTGGGGTTAAAGACGAAAAAGAAGAAAAAAATTGACAGAAGGCCTTTTCTGGTGTTGAACACGCGCTGGTGTTTGGTCTGAGGCAGATTTGTGATGCTCTCGCACTCGGGCCCTGGACCTGAACACAGATGAGCACACACGGAGACAGACAGCACACACACAGACAAAACATTTTCTCTACAGGCGTCCTCAAATGCCTGCCACAGAGTGGACCGCGGACCGCGGACTGGCGCGATCTGCTGCCGGGACATCAATTACGCTCTACGACCATCTTGTAAAAAAAAAATATATATATAATATTTTTTAAAAACCTTGTCGTTTTCCACTTTCTGGAAAAGGTCTATGCTCGCCATAAGACCTGAGTGAATGTATGAACACGATTCACTGTCAATTTACATAATCCTTCAATGAATAAACATTTTACCAATGTCCCCAGACTATTTAGAACATTCTGTATTCAGGTAGGTAATTAATATTCATCTGTGCTCTCGATGCTGAAGTAGACTTCTCAGCTTCGCCGCAGACGAACAAATGCAGACTTGCCCCGTCACAGCACACAGGATACAGAATCACAAAACGCATACGCATAGCTTGCTCCGGTTCGGTTTTATAAATATATATATTATATTGTGTTCAGATGCGCGTGTGAGATTGGCAGCTTAATTCCTCCAGAATTTGAAGGCTCAGCCAGCTCCGTAATAAAGTAGAGAACATTTTCCTGGCATTCCTGAGACTTTTTTCGGCCCTGTCTGGTGGGACACCTACAACCAACGTTTTCACTGCCAAACAGCAGGCCAGGTTTGGTGTTGTCCTGTCTAGCAGTACGGTATGACATTTGAGCAGTAGAGTTTTGCACCACTGCGGGTTCAGGCCGCTTTGTCTGCACATATGATACTGAAACCTGAGATGCACCTGTGGATCTCGGCCTGTCTAAAAAAGCAGCCTGGAGAAACCCTGCACAAAACACACACACACACACACACACACACACACACACAGAGAGAGAGAGAGAGCATCACAAGAGTCGCTTCTGAAGCCGCTTCAATGGAGGATTACAGCACATCAGGCAACAGGCAGCATTTATTAGTGGGTTTGTCTCACGTCAGGCCGTTCACACCGCGTCACAGTTAGCTCCCCGCGCTGGAAGCAAGCCTCAAGGCAGCCACATCAAGAGGTACAGCCCAACTGCAGGGGTGGGGCTACAACAGTGTGTGCGTGGCTCGAAACCACGGCTTGGTTGAAACACCTCGATTTGGGAGCTGAATGCCCACACGCGTAATAAGGGGAAAATCAGTGAGGTTGTCTGAAAACTGCATGAAGAATCAGCCGAGGCTCTGTGACAATAGGCATAACTGTAATTAGCGGCGTGGTGATGTGCCAGCACCCGGGGGGGGCACCCAAGGGACTGATCCAAGGCGATTGTGGAGGTCCAGGTTTGTCGTGGTTCCTCACGTCCCACCAGCCTTAGCAGTCACTCTCTGCCTCCTGTTGGCCAGCTACCCATCTGGATCAGAAGAATCTGCCACTCGGGGAGTCACGCCGTCAGTCTCTTCGTCTCCTCCCACTAGAGCGCTGTCCAAATCTCAATGTTTTTCAAGGTGAACGTTTATTAAAAAAATTCACACGACAGAAACAAGGCACTGGAATTTCAAATATTAAAGGGGTCTGAAAGCATCTTGAATTAAATCTGCTTCATCAACTAGAAAACTCATTAAAAGCTTTTTCTCTGTATCAGAATTGCTTCTTGTCTGACTGGAGTAGGGCAAAGCGCAAGAAAACCAGACTCAAGAAATAAAGCGGGTCGAAAAGAAGTTACATTTGCTGCATTTATTTAAACAGCCGAGGTCAATCCATCCAGCTGGGTAATAGAGATTATACAGCATTGTCAAACATGCTATGAAGAGGAGCAGGTCAAATTGACAAGCCTTCTGGCAGTCCTGTAATGGTGTAGTTCTTTCCTGGTGAAGGACTAGGTCAACTCGGTCTGTGTTGCTGCCCTAGCAACACGCCATCCAACCCAAGTGATTGTGAGCATGCCATTACCCAGTGTTCTTCCTGCTCGGGGAAAGGGGCGTACTTCTGGGCGACAGTGCCCACATCCACATGAGCACTTGTTGTTTTAGAAGCACAGGGACCAGGTAACCTTTTCTTTTCCATATCCCTGCCACTCACCGGACCCCAATCTCATGACAATCCCAAGGAAGTGTGGGACCGGAGTTCTAAACCATCCGTAACCCGTGCGTGCAAAGGAGCTACGTGTCAGGAAATCGCATCCATGACTACAGAATAATCATTAAACCTCCAAAGAGCATTCTTTTCAAAAATTTACATTCACTGGATTTAATTACGCCGGAGAATGCCCAATTCACCCGCCTGCGGCTACCCCTCGCAGGCGATGCGCAGCGAGCGAGATCAACGTTCCCCGGTAAACAAAGCCGGCAAACTTGTCTCGAAAAGTGCCGGACGAGGTTGGCGTCTGCTTGGCGTTATAAATGTAAATATCTCGCGGCTCCCTAATTTGACTGTCACATGCCTGCTGCCTTTGTGCGAGAGCTGACAGCTCCGTCCCGCTGCGGTTAGCGCCCCGCCTCTGTCTTCCCCACTCTGCGTGTATCCCTCACCCATCACATCTCCACCTTATCTCGCCGATCTTGTCATAAAATACGGGTACCCGAAGCGTGTAGCCCAGCCAGGAGATCTCTGCCAACAGACCGACTGGAGTTTCCTTTCCCTCGCAGCAAGAAAATGAGCCATAAACTTTGAGAATAAAAACTATGTAAGTAATTTCATAAATGACAACGTAACTTCCCCCAAATGCAACTCCGCTGTAGCACGGAAGATAAGGAATAAAGTTGAATGGAAATCACAGATCTTTGTATATATATAACCTGAACCCTTGATGCAATTCAGCAGAACTTGCAAACTCTGGGTGAAAACATTTAACTAATCCCAGTCGATTTGAATGGTGAAGTAGACAGATCAAATGCCTGAGGCCTAATCTGGGGGTTGCTTTTCCTTTCCTTGGAATGTGTTTTCACGCATGGCTCTTTAACCTTAGACCCACAGCATCAACACTGACCTCAACAGCAGGAACATTTTGGACTTGAGGTGAATAGGAGGTGTTTGATTTATGAGCAAGGTAATCAAGAGACTAACAGGGGTCTCTGGGAAAATGTAAACACCCAAGCTGTACTTGGAGCAATCTGGCTCTCTCCGTCTGGTTGGCGTGACAAGGGTACGCTGTTCTCTGCTCTCTCCAGATCTTCTGTTTTATCTGCTCTCTGCATACAAAATACCCCGACACAATACAACAACAACCCCCGCCTCTCTCTCCCTCACTCATTAATTGAAGTTGACATAGGTACACATGAGTATCGGTCTGTCCCTGTGTATGAGAGGCGGCTAAATATTCTGTCTGCTGCTCCTCTCTGTACAGACCTGTATTTCTAGGTCAGCAGACAGCTGGAGCATTGTTGACTGACTGGCTAGTTTGGGGAAGCTTGTGTCCCTGACTGTGTGATTCAGGGGGGCCTCTCGCAGATCACAGAGACGGCCCGTTTATTTTTCTTGCGTGGTTTTTTCATTACTTTTTTTGGTCTCCAGAATTAACTACTTTTGGTCAATAGTAAATATTCGAGCAGACTTACTGTAAACTGTTTGCTGAAAACATGATAGGCGGATCTTATCCCGGTTACCAAAAATAAAGTGTTTCCTGATAACCCAGGCTTAGACGGCCAGAACCCATGCACATTAGATATCTGCGTGCTTCAGAGGACAGGCCCTCTCTTCGGTCGGAAAGAGCGTTGTGTGGGATTACTGTGGCCTACGGACGTCGAGCTGTGCCTACACGTATTCCACACACTGGGACACAGTTTCGAACAACATCCTTATTTTTGTGGCTCACCTAGAACCAGGATAACACCCGAACATACTTTCTTTTTCCCTTTCTGTTCTAAAGCTGGTCATTGCGAACGCCGTTAACAAAACCTTTCCTTTCCTCTTTCACCTCGGCCTTCAGCTGTAGCCGTCGCACGAAGCGGCTCGACCGCTCCGAGGGACTTATGCTAAAATACGCGGTTGCCATGGCAGGTAATCCGGTGAAAGGTGGTGAAGAATAGGCCTGGATGGAGAGGCATGGCAAAAGCCGTGTTAAATGGCCCAGCTCGAGCTGCAATTATGTCAAAGCAGCTGGAATTCCTAGAGCTGCTTTGGGCTGGTGGGTAAGTGTCATATTAAATAGGGAGTTCTGAATCGGCTCCAAGAGCCCTCCGGGAAGCAGCCCCGGGACGGGTGTTCCTCGTGCTTCTGTTGGCTCGTTTCAGAAGGTCCGCAGAAACAGAAACGGGGGGTCGCAGCGAGCCCGGTTTCGGTGCGTTTTAACCAGGAAGGAAGAGAGCGATGCTGGGCCTGAGCCCTGGGCCTTGCTATATTTCAATATTACATTTCACAGGTTCAGCTCACAAGCCTGTGGGCTGTTTGATCGGTATTTTTTTAAAATATATATCAGTGTATTAAATGACTCGTGACAGTATGTCCAGAGGGAAAGGCCAGATAAAAACCTCACGATGCAGGATGGCAGTACGGTGAAATTTGGCGGCTGCGAGCAGAACAGTGGCATAATTAACTTTTGGGGGGTTTTTTGTGATGTATTCCCTCTCTTATATGCCCTTTCAGCGGAATTGTTATTCCAGGCAAAACAATTACAGGAGTTCTAAAACAATTACGCTGGCTAACATGCTTAAGTGGCAGTATCTCCAAGTTATGCAATTCAATTAGGCCCTGATTGGACATGGGCTGTGTGCATTGTGCAACCCACCGCTTGCGGAGTTTTCCTGCCCAGGTTTCTACGTTCCTATTGAGGGAAATGGAACTCGGTCTCCTTCTCTCGTACAATGGGTGTGAACCAACCAAAACTGAAAGTGTGTTAAGTACCCTTCCATCTGAAGTGGTCTGGGAGTGCTTTACCCTCCACACTGCCCGTCAACAACAGAACAGGCAGAAATCCAATCTGGGGAAGACCAGCCTTGATAAGCAATCTGTGTTTGAAACTTTTTTTTCCCCAAAACATTGTCCGTTTGACCATCTTCCAAGGAGCACTCCTGTTTTTCAGTGATACTCGTTCTCCTGTTTTTCAGTGATACACGCTCTCCTGTTTTTCAGTGATACTCGCTCTCCTAAAATCGCCCCATTAAGAGAAACCTGACTAAACTGCTACAGACAACTGCCCACGCTATCTGCAGTTCTGCGTGGGACCACGTGGAGTTTCAGCTGAAGCAAAGTCAACCCAATAGGGAGGAACAGCCCATTTCAGTACGGTTAGTTTTAATTCCCAGTTCTGGGAACAGTTTTCGGCTTTCGGACTGCCTACATTTCCAAGTTAGACAGGCTTATGATGATATATCCCGAAGTCTGGGGAACTGTGTCTATGTAAAGCCTGTAAAATACCATTGTAGGCCATGCTTTAACCTCCACACCTGTGAGGTGCTGGTGTGTTGTGTCACTCGACAATACTGTAGAAGATGATACGGAGAACTATATATGAACATATATATAAATACAACACAATATCCTTTTTTTTAAATGACACTCCCATCAATACAAAATCAGTGGAAATTTGGGAAACAGAGTGTTTGGGATGCCAGAACCTTCAGCCCCTCCGATTTAGGGCCCAGCCCTATACGAAACCTGTCATTATATGTATTTTCGTTCCATCTTTGTCTGCGATGCTTTTTAACGCAAAAGGTCTATCTTAATAACATGCTTAATGATCTTCATGCTTTTTTCATTGTGGTGTCGCGTTGTTAGGGGCGGTGGTCCTGTTGTGAGACGCTCTCCCCACACAGGAGTGACCAGGGAGCGCTGCTGATGGTCCCTTGTATCCGAGGGAGGTTGAGTCAGGCTTCCGTGACATACACTGTAATTGTTTTCTATCGATTGACAGTGTCCCGCTGCGATTATCCCCTCCAATTGTTCACCAAGCTGCCAAAACCAGAGCTGGAATTAAATCAAAACCTTGAGCCACCTGCTAATCGCCAATTAAAATCCTGGCACCGAGGAAGGTGTTCCACTTGACCGAGGGCCGTCGCTTCGATTCCAGATTGAATTTATCATTAGAAACGGATGTGCGATCGATCGCAAGATTTGTCTACAAACTATTTTTTTTTTTTTTTTTTTAATCGGGCCCCGAGTCCAATGAGACGCGTCCGTTCCCGCTTGCAGACAAAGCTCTTGAAAGGAAAAGATACATGCTTGTTTCAGTAAACGGACATTGTGCCACTGTGTTTCTGGGAAGTACATTATGCTGACAGAGAGCAATAGTATTAGAGTGGGCATTGATCAACTGATTGCAGGGAGATAAAATGCCCAGCCTGTTTAACCAAAAGGCAATGTGTATGGAGAAGGGCAGGAGAAAACTCCTGGTCTTTCAGGACCTAATTCAGTGCTCGAGGAATAACTTTCCTGGCTGAATCGATATCCGTGTGAACCCCCCAGCTTCGGTTGAGTACGGGACAATCTGCCGCTGGCTGGGTGGATCAAATCAGGTCCTCGTACCTCCCTCGGTAGAACGTGCCTTCTGTGAGAGCGCGTTGTCCCTTTCCTGCCCCCGCTGTATACATTTTGGATGAAGCATCGCACGGAGGCTACCCTCAGCGAAAAACAAAAGAGCTCCAATCCTATTATGTATTTTTATAGCTTTATATTGTGGCCGCCCAGTCCGTAGACAGGGACCCTGTTGAGTCTAATCAGCAGCAGACCTACAGTCGGGCCAGTTCTGTGACTAGGCAGCTCCTCTGTGTGCTTGATTTATGTGTCAAGTGGCCTGTGCCCGTCAAGGACATTTACAGCTCGTAAACGGTGTCAGACTACCGCCTGACAGTTTTTGTTTGAGATCTCTTAATTGATCTTATCATTCAGTCATGTTGACCACTCTAAACAGGTTTTAAAATTCTGACAAGGCTAATGTTACAGCTGAAACACAGTATATTTACCAGCCAAATCACTTCAGCTCAGGAAAGGTGGTACCAGTAAATGTATCCAGCTAATTAAGCAATTAAACAAATTGAACCACAGGAGAGTTGGCATGAATGAAAAAATGTGGACACACGCTATGGGGAGCGTGTCCTCTTTGGATGGTTGTGAGATTTTTTTTTTCCACAGTTTTGAAGGTTGCAGCATGTAAGTGAGTACATCATTTATTAAAGGGGATATCCAGTGTTGTCTTCAAATCCAGGACATTCAGGGTATGCAAGGAGATGTCACAGACTCAACAAATAGACACGGGCTGACAGTGGCTCACGTGGTTTTCTGCCCCTTTGCGCAAACCTTCTTAAAAAGAAGGTCGCTTCTCTCTGTTGACCCTAACTGTCACTCTGAGGGAACTTTTGAGGGAACTGGGTTTAAAATTATTTAGAATGATCAAAATTTTTTAAGATGAACAGCGTTGCGCAACAGTTGTTTTAATGTTTAGAAGACGAATATTATAATTCTTCACGAGAAGTGTTGACAAAATTTGAGAGCCCCAGAAGGTTTAGGTTGGTCTGACACTCGTGTTGTGTCTTGTGTTTGCGATGTCGCCACCCGTCAGGAAAGCTGCTCCTGTCCGTTCCCAGCATACCAATCTTTTCATTTTATTTGCTTTTTTCTCATTTTCGTTTGCATTATCCAGACTAATACGCCACGTTTCGTTCACTTGAATCACTCACCCGTGAACTCGTGGTGAGGGCCACAGTGAGACTACGCTAACCCAACGCAACGTTCCGAGCCGCGGAGGACAGTCGCTATTCTTAGCCAGCGGGATGAGGGCCAGTGTAACATGTTAGCTGGGCGGAAAACGAGGATAGCTTCAAGGCGACATTCCTTCCCTTCCATTATAAAGGTCACCTCTCACTCTTTCATTTATTCATTTGGCAGATGCTTTTAACCAAAGTGACTTTTGCCTTGTATCCGAGGCAGAACACAAGCCACGAGAAAACAAAGGAAAGGGTGAAGAGCAGAGTTACAGAGTAACTCCTCCAAACTTAACGGCACAATTTCCCGAGCAGAACAATCGCCAACCCCGTAAACCTCAACGCTCACCACAGACGGCCACAGATGGACAACGACGAGTGAAACTAGAACATGACATTAAGTGAAAGGGCAGGCAAGACACACTCGGTGAAAAGCCCTGGCAGTAAAATATTGCTCTTGGTCATCACCGGTAAAAATTTTGTAACTGGGTAAAGGACGTCTTTGTGCTCCTAATGCCAAAGGAACCATTGAATATGCAACCCCAACCCTGCCAGTGCGCTCTGCTGTACATGTTCCGGCAGTATCAGCTCCCACACTCTAGGCTGAAAGCGTTTATCTTCTTTACATCCGCCAGCCAAAATGTTCACAGCCACCAGACTTTAATATGTGCCCTGAATTATTCATACTTCGCACTAAATTATTTATCGACCTCTGGTTATATTTGGATTGTACAGCAAAGCAAGCTACAAGGGAAATGACTCACGACCAGAGACACTGGCTCGCCGAAAAACGTCAGTGGAAAATGATCTCCCCGAAATGACCCTTTTACGGTGGTAATGAGCGACGTTTTCCTCCAAGGAACCTGTATGGGGTCAACAGCGGGTTGACTCTGAGACGCGTGGCTACGCAGAGTTTCTGTGTAGCTTTCAGTGGAGACGCTTGTCTGATGGACCCCGTTTCGCTGGGTCTTTACCATGGTGTTCTGCTTTTCCAGTCCAGAAGAAAACTTCACGAGTGTAGAAAATAAAAACTAGTACAAATTACGGTCAGTTTAGCTTGTAGGTATAACAGTTTTTTACGCCATACTTCACCCTGGAAGCATTGATTATGTATGACCAGGCAAGCTACAGCAAGCCGCGAGCTAACAGCCCTTCCTGTTTCCTCTCCACACAAACGACTATCTATGACACAGCGTCAACAGCACCTCAAAAAGGTCTTTATTGTTTAATGCAAACAAATTCCAAACAATTTCCAGACAGTTTCTGAACACGGTGGTCACAATACGACGATGATACTGCAAACAATATCCCACAGACCTGGATAAACGTCATACCGCAAAGAAGATTCCTTCACCTCTGCCTTAAAAGGGCGAGAGAGACACAGAGCGACAGCTACAGTCGGCATTATCACCCAGCCCGCCATTTATTGCCACTTCAACCCACTCCATCCTCAAGAGGAGACGAGAAAGCCCTCTGCTTGGCACAGGTCTCTGTTTGTTCCCATGGAGCAATTATTGCCTATAAATGTCAAATGGCAAAAGAAAATCATGGAGGCTGATAAGTTCAACTTCCCTCTATCCAAAAATGAAGCCACACTTTAGACAGAATTTAAACAGGATACCGTGGCCAGAATTTCCCTGTTTTTTTTTTTGGTTTGTTTGTTATTTTTCTGCCGTTTTGGTGAACTCGGAGGTATTTTTCGTTTGTGGTGAACTGGAAAAGTACCTTTTGTTCCAATCCTTCCTTGAACTCGGGCAGTGGTGACTTTCTGTAAATATTGCCTGGACTCTGACAACCCCTCTCCTGTTCAATGTTATTAAAGTTGTTTTCCACAGAAGAAGAAGAAAATAACATTTTCCGTGTCTAACAAAAACCTTCTCTGACAATAGACCTGACGACTTAATTTATAGCACAAAACAAAGCTCTAACCCAGGGGCTGTGATTCCCATTATAACACACAGACAGTAATTATTTTCACTCCTCGTTTAATGACAGCTCTGGGCCTTCAAGTTATTTACGGAGTTGTGCAGAAGAGGAGTTCATATATCAAAACTGCTATCAAACTGCAAAGCATTTAAACATCATTGTCAACTCATGGGATTGTTAGGAATGGGAGAAAAATGTCATTTTAATTAAAACATTTTTTTAAATGAAATGAAATTGTTTTTCAACGTGTCTGTCTTATTTTTGAAAGAACATGGAGGAGGTACTGTTCCCCAGATATGGCCACAATAAGGCTAGTAAACATAAAGAATTCCATGTTTAATATGCTCTATTAGTTTAATTAGCATTCACTGTGCCGACGTACAGCCCATTAGCTGTCTTTCAAACCACCTTGCAAGTTAATCTTGCTTGGAAACATTTGTACAAATGTTACTGGAACATATCAGCAACCCAAAATACAAATACAATGCAAATATCCACAAAAAGACAAAGAACAGTCATGTTGTGAGAATGAATTGTGATCGACAAGATTATTTAGAGTATTATATATACAGTGTGTATATAGATATGATACTTGTTTACATTTTAAACTGAACGTAAGAAGAACGTATTGTTTTGGCAGATTCATTAGGTAAGTTTAATATTAAATCCTTCTATTAGTGATGAGTGGATGATCCAGTGCCATTAAACTCCAGGCCGAACGTTAGTCACACAGGCACGCGAACCAGGTCGGCCCTGACCGCCGGCGTGTACACAGGCATTGATTCAGGCCCGAAGCTCGACAGTGTGAAACCACAGGAAGGGCCTGGCGTCTGCCACTAACAGCCGCCAGACGGGTGCGAGGTTGGCCCGCGCCAACGCCTGGGAGCCGGAGTGGCTCTCCGCAGCACTGACGTACGTGCATTTCTACGTGTTTGTAAATCATTAACATATTTATAGGATCAATAGCACACTGTATTGGGGGTGGTGACCATTAGGGGTTGGTCGACTAATCAAAAAGTCGGTACGGATATGAGGAAATTGCCAGATACGATATCAATCTTTTTTCTTTTTTTCCCCCGCAATCGCGGAAAGTTGTTGCATGCGGGCATTTCTTGTCTAAAACCGTGCCGCTGTCACCTAACAACTGCTGGGGGGTTTGAGCTGGCTGCCGTGATTGGATTAAAGCAATCATCAACCTCCTCCTTCTCATTTTTCCTCAGAACGCACATTCACTCAGCTTACTCTCTTGCATTTTGCAACGCAAATTGTGCTTAAAACCAGGTCATGTAGTATACTGTTTCTAGCTGGCTAGTAACAGCTGGTACGGCAATTTTGTCTTTGAAACGTGTCTGTAACAGGGTTTGTGCTCTTACTAGCTTCGACCCAGTTGATGTGGACATGAACCCGGCTAAATGGCAGTGGTCTCGTGAACAAGACTCCAAAAAGAAATTTAACGCTGGCTAGCTATCATATTAATATTATTAGACTAGCTAAAATTAAATATCACGCAATGAAAGGAATAATTTTTTTCACATGCTGCCACGGTTTATTAGAACTTATTTCATTCATGTCAAGATACAATATTCTAATTTAAAAAAGTAAATAGTTAATTTAATGGCTCCGCATAGCCTAATTCCTGTAAAGTTTCTCCTATTATCCTCAAATTTTCTAACGAACATTCACTAAACATATGTGGGACTGAAATTAGTTTATTTATAGCAAGCAAGGGGTAAGTGCGATACAGTTACTGGTCCTGTTACCTGCATATTAAAATTTTGGTTACGAGGAGCGAGGAACAATGGGGCAAAAGGATTATTAGCTGGGCAAAAGTGCGACTTGGATTCCGCAAGCGTTCGGGTGCTATGTCATCGTATAACAATCAATGTAGGCTCGCAAATTAAAACCGGGGCAAAACAGCCATGTACGGGGCCATGCGTTATTGTTTTCTCACTGATAATTTATTAGGTCTAAATAAGTGTGCCGCCTCCTCGGCTTTCGAGATCGGTTCGAACCTTCGAACAAAACGTGCGACCGAGTGACAGAACGTCTGGTGCGTTTCTTCTCTTCTCTTCAGTGTGGAGGGAAAACGCATGTATCATTCCAAGCTTGGAGGGTGAAGACGGCACCTTAACATCTTAGCTCCCTGCAGATACCTACAGCGTTGGATGGGCCAAGATGATACTCCACAAGGTTAACGGGAGGAATACAGCTGGCAAAGATCACATCCCTGCTCGGATTATCAAGACATTCAGTGAGAAGCTTGCCCCTGTCTTGGCCCAATTGTCCGATGCTTTCCTAAAAAAATTGACATTTTCCCACCCAAGCAAGGCAGACCACAGCTGCCTTAGGTTGCCCGGCAGAATGGGGCCCAGAGTTATCCAAAATCGGTGAGATTGTCACCATACGGTGGATGGGAAGCCCAGAAGAGGATTCAAAACCTTATTTCTTCCTGGTAACAGCAGCAAAGTGTCTTGCAGGGCTGTCTGCTCTGTGAAACATGGGTGGTCGGAGGGAGAAGATTCTAGATCTTACACGAAGCACGCCCAGATATAGTTTTAATGAAGAATTCGGCCCGGAGACACATTTGGTGGCCAAAGATGGATCAGGACATAAAGAAACAAGATTCAGGCATTCAGCAGCTCTCAGGTGAATCACCACCATCACGGGAGACAGAATTTTTAAAGGGGGAGGAATTTAATATACTGGGGTGATCACCGCACAGTGGTCGAGGTTGAAGAGAATTCTGGGTCGGGGGTCACGGTGTGGTTACTGTGCTGATGTCTGTACGATATTGGCAGTGGTCTAACCGAATAAAAGATTCTTAATTCTTCACAGCAAGTGGCACTTTTAATGTGACTCAAACTCAGGAACAGACATTGTGGTTTTTAAGCGATTACTTATCTTTATGGCCTTTTATATAACCTCTTCAGACAGTAGGGAATTCATTTAAATTTGGTGCAGTATATTTAGTTTGCTTTGATTTCACCCAAGCAAATTAACAAATTCTACTTTTAATTGTACCTATAATAAAAAATTATTTCAGCCACCGAAATAAGAATATCAGATACTCTTGCTTATTTCAATGTAAATATATTTCATTTTAAAACTTATATTACGTTAAAATTCTAGCCCACATTATGTACTGCACTTCAACGTTTTCATATCATGCCAACAGCGCTGTCTGGTGAAAGAACCGAGAAGGTACTGTGTGTGAGAATATAAAACACATGTCAGTATTAAGCAGGGAAGCCCTATGGGGATTTCGGTGGTTCAGGGAGGTTATGGTGTTCTCAGTGTATGTGTGTGTGTGTGTGCGTGTGTGTGTGTGTGTGTGTGTGTGTGTGTGTGTGTGTGTGTGTGTGTGTGAGTGTGTGT
>JAOVYW010000756.1:0-13040 GCA_025775045.1 Hiodon tergisus | reverse complement strand
CCAGGGGTGGACAGTCCTGGTCCTGGAGGGGAGCTGTGGTTGTGTAGACCAGGGGTGGACAGTCCTGGTCCTGGAGGATAGTCGTGTCTGCTGGTTTTAGCATACGACTCACACTTGGTGAGATCATCATTTCTAAACCAGATAACGATTGCAATTAAATCACTGGAAGGTGACGTGGAAGCCTCCCGAGTGGCTCGCTCAATATTGGCTCTGGCCCAAGCACAGACTGCGCTCTGTGAGCTGGAGATCACCGGTTCAGGTCTGATCATGTCATTACCCGATTGTGACCGGGAGAGTACAGCAGTGGGGCACACTCAGCGTGCCGTCCGCCCGGGCTGGGATGGGTTGAACCGGCAGGGCTTCTCTCGGCTCGTCACTAACCACCATCTCCTACCGGCTTCCCAGGCAGGAGGGACGTGCGTCTCCTACAAACGCCTCCGAACCTCTTGTGTGGGATGTGTAGCCCGCAGTGTGGAAAACCTTATACACCGGCACAATTGTCGATTCCAAATTGGGTGGGAGAAAATTGAACAAAAAAATTTGGCTATTATAATTTTAAAAAGGCCAAGTGGATCAGAAACCTGCTTACACAGAAAGCCTTGAGGACCAGGATTTCCTACCCCTGGGGTAGATGCATTCATCCTTGTTTTTATATCATGGGCCATGCTGCAGAAGGGGGATAGGGGCAGTCCCGAATGTTGCTTCTGGCACGGCAGGGTATTAGTTTTGTAATGTGGACAAGGGCCACGGCGACACATCTTGCCACGGACCCTGAGATTTATAGCTGCGGCCAGCCATGAGCGCCCCCTTCAGCAGTGGAGGTTCTTTCACAGTGCTGGCTGTCTCTGAACCTCTCTTCTCACCTTGCTCATTACTGCAGCTGCAGAGGTGGGCCTCTTGGCAGGTATGTCAATCGTTCGCCCCCGCCGCCATCTACCACCCCTAAAGAGAGACGCCATGTCCCTCACCTCCACCAGGGATGTGTCCCATTTGTGGTTTTACGTACACATCTGTGCACCCAACAGGGTTCTTGTCGTTTTATTATTCCTTTCTCCCCACGTTTGTTTTCACAAGGAACTGCGGACGAGTTTTAGTAAGCATGCGGTCGACGTCGTTTATGTTTGCGCCTCAGGCTTCTCTCGCGACTGTGGTGATTGTGAACGTGCTCTGAGCCGAAAGGGGAGGGACGGTGTGTCAAGAGGTTTCCCCGTTTCTCCGCGTCGTGTGTGATTTCTCCCGCTCTTGACCCAGACCCATCCATTTGGCTAATAGAATGCGATGTCGGAGTGCGTGTCTTTAACGTGAGGATCGTGTAAATACGTGTGACGTGTTTTTGTTTCAGGCATGTCTGAATCGGAGCAGTCATTGAAAGGCACGTCCCAGATAAAGATCCTCTCCCCTGAAGATATCGAAGGCATGAGAGTCGTCTGCAAGGTATGTGTGCTTTCTAAATTATCGGGTTTGTTTTTTTAAATCTAAACAATTTCTGTTCAAAACAATCTAAAAATGGATCATTCTGTGTTTACCCCTTTAGAGGAATTAGCGCTCAGGGTAGCGTATCCGTAGTCGGTTACACATGAAATATGCGTGAAATTGGTTTTCGGACGAGAGCTGATTGCAAAGAGCTTATTCGACTGCAAAACTGTATTTTTTTTTTTGGTGAAACCAGGGTCCGAGTGCCGTTAAGAATATCAGTCGTGATTTTTGAAAAGGTTAAACATAATTTCGAGAGAAGATGATTTCGCATTTGTAAAGGTAGGTCAAATTTGATTGGGTCTTGCCGTTAGCAAAGCCGCGTGTACGCCTAACATTATGGTTTAAAATGTTTCGCTTTCATTTCTGTATGACAAGCTTCAAGCAAGCGTCATTCCTCATTATATTTTGCATTTAGTTTTACATTTAGCTAATTTAACACACTAAAGATGAGGACATACGACACATTAGACGGTGTAGTCCTGTTTTGGTGTATGCTGTATCCCAAGACAACCCCTTATGTCCACCATTTTCCCTTTTCCTCTTGGGCGTGGTTACCGAGTTGGCTTACGTTATCTGTTGGTAAATCTGGTACTTTGTGCCTCAGAGTTGTGTTTTGGGAGGCTATCATCAATGACTAGCTAGCTTGCTAAATGTTTTTTTCAAAAAGCGGCGTTGGTTGGCAGATTAAGGTCCACAAGGCCAGACGTTCAGGGGAGCGGTAGCTAGCCGATGTTGGCTAGCTTCTCACTAAGGAACACTAGCAAGCCTTCCTAACAGGTTAGATAGCTAGTAAACTGTAGTTTCCCCTTGTTCACATGAATGTGGCCATCTGCATTAAAATGGTGGCTTTAGCTTGCCAACACGAAAACCCGATTTTTGTCTGGTAATCCAAAGTAGAATTCGGCTACCCTGACCTTCCTAAAAGGGCTCCAGTTGTCCTCATAACTGCGTTTCTGAACTGTTCATCTCTCCCCGCAAACCTTTTGTTCCATCTAGCTGTCATTGAAGCTATCAAGGTCCTGCAATATAGGACTGATAACGGTTCACTAATTGTGATGATTAAATCATTAATCGGCGTCTTGTTGATTAACTGAATTGTTCCTTCCAGCTGGCCAGGGAAGTGCTCGATGTCGCCTCCCTACTGGTGAAGCCCGGCGTGACGACTGAGGAGATTGACCATGCCGTGCACCTGGTGAGGGGCTGGCCACATTACAATGAACGTCTTAAAAGTTTTGTAGATTAATCCATTTATCCAGCTGGATATTTCCTGAATAAATTCAGGTGTTATATCTTATTCAAAGGATTTGAATCCTTTTGGTTACAAGCCTGACACCTTGACCACTACGCCACCGTAAACACAACTCTCCCTACAGGCATGCACTGCTAGGAACTGCTACCCATCCCCACTCAACTACTACAATTTCCCCAAGTCCTGCTGCACGTCCGTCAACGAGGTCATCTGCCACGGGATCCCGGACCGGAGAGCCCTTCAGGAGGGCGACATCCTCAATGGTACTAGGAGAGCGAGCGTAATCTCTGCACGATGATCCCCGTGACCCAAACGCTCATTGGCAAGACCATGAGGTGGTCAGGTGTCCCTTGAGTTGCTGTGTCTTTCAATGCTGCTGCTTTACCTGGGGAGAAAACCCACTGTAGAAGGAATTCGAGTCTGGTTATCCTGTGATCATCGCTCCACCGGTGCGCTAAATGGAGTGTGTATTTCAGAGCCATTGCGATCACAGCCCCCTTTCTTTTCGCAGTGGACATCACTGTGTACCGCAATGGTTACCACGGAGACCTCAATGAAACCTTCTTTGTTGGGGAGGTGGACGAAGGAGCCAAGAAGCTGGTCCAGACAACCTACGAATGCCTTATGCAGTCCATCGACTCAGGTAACGCTTCTCTGTTTGTAAAAAGCCGCTACGCTTCAGTCTCGCTGAAAAAACTGAAGCAGAGCGTGTGCAAAGTGTTATCCTCAACTGTCATTGTGTTCACTGGACTATGACATCACTCCGTAACTAAAGAAGAATCGGGTATCCGAGTCCGCCAGATAAATGGGAACAAAACTCAGCGACGGCAGGCCTTTTTCACTCGCTGTCCGGGTCGGACCACAGTGTATGGCGGATTAGGCCCCGGGATTGTTTGGGCTTTAGCACCCTCACTGGCCTCTCCCTGAACCAACCCTCCCCTCCTCTCGCTGCAGTGAAGCCAGGCGTCCGGTACCGGGAGCTGGGCAATATCATCCAGAAGCACGCCCAGGCGAATGGCTTCTCCGTGGTGCGGAGCTACTGTGGCCACGGCATACACAAACTCTTCCATACCGCCCCCAACGTGCCCCACTACGCCAGTGAGTAGCGCCGCACCGCGGGGGTTCTGGCTTCTCGCTGTGTGGTGCTGGCCTGCCTCATTAAAATGGGTCTCCCTCTCTGTCTTTAACGCTGAAGAAAACAAAGCGGTGGGAGTGATGAAACCGGGCCACGTTTTCACCATCGAGCCCATGATCTGTGAAGGTAAGTCGTGGCGCTGTGGTAGAAAGCGGCTCTGCCGATCACCTCCGCGTTTCACCTGGTGAAAAAACTGTTTACCGTGCAGGCGGCTGGCAGGACGAGACGTGGCCGGATGGCTGGACCGCGGTGACCCGGGACGGGCGGCGCTCGGCCCAGTTCGAACACACCCTGCTGGTGACGGAGACGGGCTGTGAGATCTTGACCCGTCGCCTGGAGGACAACGGGAGGCCACACTTCATGAACCAGATCTAGAGCGGCTCCTTCAAGTGCACACTCTAACACACGCACACACTCTCTCTAACACACACACACTCTCTAACACACACACACACACACACTCTCTAACACACACACACTCTCTAACACACACACACACTCTAACACACACACACACACACTCTAACACACACACACTCTCTCTAACACACACACACACACACACTCTCTAACACACACACACACACTCTCTCTCTAACACACACTCTCAAACACACGCACACACACTCTCTAACACACACACACACACACACTCTCTCTAATACACAAACTAACACACACACACTCTCTAACGCGCGCACACACACACTCTCTAATGCGCGCACACACACACACAAACACACTCTCTAATGCGCGCACACACACACACACACACACACACACACAAACACACCCATTCTTCCGTGCAGCAGGGCAGCCAAACAAGGACGTTCCCCAAAACTGTCCACCTGTCGCACTGCTTTCTTCAGAATTGTTGTCTCCTTAATTTTACTACTTGAATGCATCTGGTCGTAAACTTGCTTAAATGGGCTACGTAAAGGTCACTCTTTGTTTTATACTTCATCAGATATAACAATGGTCACCATTTAAAAAAAAAAAAAAAAAAAAAAAAAGCAACAGGTTTATTTATGAGAGAAAGGCCATTGGGCACAAGTTCCGTGCCACTGAGCTGGGATTCCAGCCACGTGACTTTGTGTGGGTGCGTTGCCCGGGAGTGTACCGCTTGAATATGACCGTGGGATATATGACCTCGTCCCCTGCCTCGCCTGTGTCTGGATAGGGAAGGACTGAGGCCACAGAGCAGAACAGGAATGTGATCCGGGGTTCCCCCTGCCGACACGCCTGTTCTTTCGCTGTACAAGTGCTAAAAATAAACCCCACAACACTGCACCACTGTCAACCTTAGTGGGCTTGATCTGAGAGCTCTGAGACCTTCAGGGAAGGCACTAAGTTATTTTAGTCGTGATTACTATTAGCAGAGTTCGCTGCGTTGGCTCTGGTGCGTGCGTGCGTGCGATGCTTTCAGCATAGTTTTAGATCTCAGATATATCTCTCCAAAAACGTCTTTTTTTTCTTTCAGATTTCATGTGAAATTCCGAAATGAACTTTTTTTTTTTTTTATATATATGTACGGTTGCATGTGTGTCCCCAGCGGATTTCTAAGTGTTAACTCCAAAGCGAGCATCGCAGACATTGGGCGGGTCACTCGGGGGCGTGTTCCGACACACCCTCACTCCAGCGTCCACGCTTCAGGGTCGTTAGCAGATTTCTGCTGTGCGGTGTCACGGGATTTATACTGCAGCCTTTGTCACGATAAGACGGCGGGAGAAGGCGGGATGGAGTGGGTGGAGGAGGGAGGGGGCAGTGGTAGTCATTAGCTCACCACATTGTAGCAGTTTTTAGGTGTAGCTTGCATTCTGATGAGGCCGTGTTGTTCTCCAATTTTATTTCGATTTTTAAAGAATCCTCAACTCTAGTGATTCCTTTGCGGATCAGGTTGTCAACGGTATTTCACATGTAATTGTGTAAGTGAGGGGGTTGTGGGAGGTCCTCTTTCACTTACTTCACTGTGATTGGCTGAGCCCTGAAGCTCGATCAGAGCGTCATTAAAAACGAGAGATTTGTTCAAGTGTTTCCTGTTCCAAAGTTATTGACTTGCTAGCACTGTATTCGCTTACTGAATTTGGTTGGTAATTGCCCTGTGCGTAAATCCACGTGAACTGGGAATGTCTGAGTCAGGGGTGTTAGACTTGGATACTAACCCAGAATTTTTTTTGAATTTTTTTTTTTTTGTGAGCTGGCACTCGGAAGGAACCATGATTTTTCTTTTTTAGGTTGTTTGAATGTTACCCGTTTATTCCTCATGTCTGTATCTTTTGCATCTTACTTCTCTGAACTGGTGCATTATGACTACACTATTAAGCAAAAGTGTTTATCATTGAGACAGTTTGTTCAGACTGCTCTCCATTAGGAAGCGCGCGCAGCGCACTCTGTTACCTTTCCTATGTGTTCTGCAATTTCCAGACTTTAATGCTGCTCCCTGGACCAAGACCACTGAGCTGTCGCTTTGAGAGAAGGAACAAAGGGAGAGCAGTCTGACTGTTTCATGAAGCTGTTTAGATGTGTTCACTCATTTTCCCCCCTCACATCTAGAGGGAGCTTTGTGTTTCAAAGCAGCGCAGTAAACTTTCAAAATGGGTGATGCGTTCGAAGGACAAGGCCTCTTTCCGACGGTCACGTGTTAATGATAGAACTGCTGGCCAATCGTAAGGAAAATGTTCACCACAAATCGAATAAAGCAAATATTAACTTATCCCATGTGCAATGTCAATGGATTTCTCACAAGCAGGGTACAAACTTTACAAAGACCTACAACGTCTGCATTATTATTGCAGGGTATCAGAAAAAAAGATTTAGCCATAGGTCACACAGGCTGTGGTAGACTTTCAATGATTGACCCATTAAAAGGCGCATTGAAGAAAGAAAACTAATCTTACAAAGCCGTGTTACTCAGCAGGACGAGTTCTACAGTGACTTGCTCTAAAACAAGGTTTACGGTAAGTAGTGTCTAAACCAGTGTGAATGCTACCGATTCTTTCACAGAAACTCAAGACTTGGCTGAACCGTGTAAAGGATGTTATGTGAAAAGAAAAATCAAAGTGAACACTTATAATTAAGCGGGTCCTAGGTGGCTAATCCAAACTTAATACGATCTGGATCTTTTCTCTACCAAGTAGAACTCTTCTGTATGAAAGGTTTTCATTGGTCTATTACATGCACAGACAATTTCAATGGCAGGGAAAATACAATCTGAATGCAGACTGGCTGATGAGACCGTTTTGTTCTTTGAGCGTTGAATGCAATGCGTCTTACAGCCTTGTAACTCAAAGTCTCCGTTAGTTCTCTAAAATACATTTTAATGCTGCCAACAGTTACACAGACACACCGGGAACAAAATTAGTAATTAATAATACAACCAGGGGTTCAGTGCGAGTGTGCGGTACGCTGTCTAGGCGAAGTGCTACGGTTGGCTGGCTGCGCCTGATGTTAAAGAGCAGCGGGTGGGGCATCGATCAATCCTGGGCCACTTCAGAACTTCAATACGGTCCGAATGCTGGAGGAGAGAAACTTCAGTTCAATAAACTTTTATTTTTATTTTTATTTTTTAACAACGATCCTCAAACATTTTGGTTTGGGATTAAAATGCATTACTTGAGGTGGTAACCAAGGGGACAATACCTTTTCCCAGCATGCATGAGGTCAAAGCTCTCATTGATCTGGTCAAAGGGCAGTGTGTGGCTAACAAACTCGTCCACTTTCAGCTTTTTGGCCATGTAGTCGGTCACCAGCTTGGGAACGCTCTCCACACTCTTCCAGCCTGGTGAAAACAGACCACAAGCAAACCATGAGCACGAGATGTTCACGTGCCACCATTTCTGCATTTCACATTTTTGTGTTGTAAAGTGTGTTTGACATCAGTGACTTGACTTCACCCAAACTGAATGTGGCCGTTATTCAACACCTTTCTCAATTCAGATAAGGTGTATGGGTTTTGTGCAGGTGTGCATAGGGTGAATTAGTTAAGTTGGTGGCATTATTTAAAAATAAAAACAATATACCCAGTTCAGACAAATTAAAGGTCAGTTACTTAATTCTTTAGATTCCTAATGGTTTAAAAATGTCAGCTAAATCCCATTCAGTAATTTGTAAAGGAGAGCCCTGCGATATGATCAGAAATGTCTACAAACACTCCATCCTGTTGCTTTTCTACACGGAGGCTCTTACCTCCAAAAGCTGTACCCTTCCAGGTACGTCCTGTGACCAGCTGGAAGGGCCGTGTGGAGATCTCCTGTCCTGCCCCTGCCACCCCAATGATAACACTGGTTCCCCAACCCTTGTGACATGCTTCCAGAGCAGCTCTCTGAAACACAAGACACACTTAAATGCCTCCATATCAGAAGCAGAACCACAAAAAACCTATATGTTAATGCACTGCAGAACATTACCCAATAGTGCAACAGTGGACTCCAGTGGTGGACAATAATATTGCAAGCAATTCCAGAAAAGGAGTACCCACTTATTTTTACCCACACATTCCAGGCCTATCATTTAAGAGTAACACACCCCCTCCCTCCATTAACTAAACAGGTTTAAGACCCAAACCAGGAAGATATCCTAATGTAAACTACAGAAGGACCACTCAAATCTTTATGCAACACCATTCCAATGTGGGAGACCTGAAAACCCACCATAATTCCCACATTGCCAATGCACTCAAATGAGTAGTCCACCCCTCCATCTGTCATGTCCACCAGGACCTCCTGGATGGGTCTGCTGTGGTCCTTGGGGTTCACGCACTCAGTGGCCCCAAACTCCTTGGCCTTCTCAAACTTGTCCTGGTTGATGTCAACGGCGATGATCCGGGTCGCACCGGCGGTCTTGCAGCCCATAACGACAGCCAGCCCGACAGCGCCCAAGCCAAACACAGCACACGTGGTGCCAGGCTCCACCTGTACAGGGGTGACACATACAAAGTCTAGCAGCCTTAACAGACTAAAAGTCCCAGTACAGTGCGGCGCAAGTCGTTTCACTCAAGTTCCTTTCAAAGTCAAATGCACGCATTTCAGTCCAATACTTAGAAAGCCTGCAAAACTAAAAGAGCATTCCTGATGGCTGACCGCCAATACCTTCCCCCTGGGGTCACAAAGTCAAGCCTTACCTTGGCGGTGTTGAGGGCAGCCCCATAGCCTGTGGAGATGCCACACCCCAGCAGGCAGACCTTGTCCAGAGGGGACTTCTCATCCACCTTGGCCAGCGAGATGTCGGCCACAACCGTGTACTCTGAAAAGGTGCTGGTACCCATGAAGTGGAACAGCTGCTTTCCCTTGCAGGTGAACCTGGAGGTCTTGTCTGGCATCAGACCCTGACCTTGGGTCACCCTTAAAGGTGAAAGAGCAGGGGAGCAGATTACAGTGAACTAGAGGCATGAAGCCGGCTCAAATCTAGCCCGTGTCGTTCACCGATTGTGACCGGGATAAAGTTGGCATAGCGCCACCCGGGATAGATTAAATCCAGAGTTTCTCTCGGCTTTCAGTCCTGTAGTCTGCAACGGTGGCAAAAAGATGAGCGCCCTGAAGGCGAGGAGACTGACTGTGCTTCCTCACCCTCCCTGTGTGTGATGGCAGGATTCGTATCCACGAGCTAAGATGCGCTAGCACAGTTAATTCCAAATCTGTGAGAAAACCAATTGAATAAATACTTTTTTAAAAATACGTTAGCATTACCTTATCTTCTGACAGAGGTTAGTCTTGGGGTTTTTGCAAAACTTGCATTCCCCGCACTGAGGCACATAGAGTGGTATGACAGCATCTCCTGAAAAAGACAGAAAAATCCAATTAAATCACCACAGAAACCAGACCCCTGCGTATGGGCACACACTTCAGATTAAACCTAATTAACCAGCAATGCACCTTACTCCAGTCTGGATTTCAGAGAAGCTACACTTCATGGCCAAAGGTGTGCAGACAACTACATGTCGAACATCTCATTCCAAAACAGTGGGCAGTAATATGGAGTTAATCCACCCTTTGCTCCAAAAAGCCTCCACTCTTCTGGGAAAGCTTTACACTAGATGTTGGAAAACTGCTTGCTTCCATTCAGCCACAAGACCATTAATGAGGTTGGGCACTGGCGTTAAGCATTTACGCCTAGCTCACAATCTGCGTCCAACTCATCCCATAGGTGTTCGACGGGGTTGAGGTCACGGCTTCAGCACTCAGTGGTCCTGCTTGAGCTCGTGTGACCTACCACTTTGCTCCTAGAGGCTTCCACTTCACAAAAACAGCACTTAGTTGAGCGGGGCAGCTCTAGAAGGGCAGACATTTAAAACATTTATAAACTTATAGGGATGCCACATTGGAAGTCACAGCTCTTTAGCGCATGCCATTCTACTGCCAATGTTTGTCTATAGAGATGGCCGTGTGCTTGATTTTATACACCTGCCAGCAACAGGTGTGGCTGAAACTGCCAAATCCACAAATCGGAAGTTGTGTGTCCTGCTGTTCGGCCTCGCGACTCAAAAAGTTGGCAACCCTGAGGTTCCAGGATCCTGAACCATCTGGAGAACTTGCTCATTTGCAAAGGGTCTCCAGACCAGGCAGGGAATCGAATGCAGCTTGTGATCGAACACCTTTTCAGACACACACAAACAGTCGTTTTAAACCAGCCAAATGTCAGGTTGTCTTACCTGGCTTAAAGGCGGTGACTCCCTCTCCGACGCTCTCCACTGTCCCAGCCCCCTCATGACCCAGGATGACAGGGAAGAGTCCCTCAGGGTCAGCTCCACTCAGAGTGTAGGCATCTGTATGGCACACTCCAGTAGCAAAGAGCTGCAACACACCAGTTGTTTTCAGAGCAGAGGGTTCTGAACACGTTCTGAACACACCACCCCCCGAAGAGGGAGGTGGGGGATTTATAACAATGCAATGTTTTGAAATCCCGCGATTACGGCTATTGCCAACCAATAAGTAAATGCTCAAAAGGTATTTTACACACTGGACCACTGAATAATACATCTACATACCGAACATACTATTTAATGGACACAATCACTGTAATCTATTTCAAATGTAAAATACTAACAAACAAAACAGCAGGGTCCACATCTTTTAGCAGAAAACATTTCCCAGTTTCTAAATGAGATGGGGGGGGGGGGAGGACAGGACGGGATGTTTGGACAATTGGCCAATTAAGCAAACCATTTTTGGTCCCTGTCTAATTGTTGATCCCCCTCCCAGATGCATTACCATAATTTATGATTGCAGTCCCATGTGTCACACAAACAAAAACCTTTTATACTGGTGAATTCGGGTTTGAATGGATTCCAGAATATTATCTGGAGTGACCTTGCAGCTGTTTGCCCAAAATCCCAACTGGGCAGACAGGAAAGACAAGTAAAGCCAAGTACAGCCACCGAAGGCTTCAGGCTTCAGCTGCTCACAGAGGAGCAGTAGAGCTCCGACATTGTCTTTTGTTCTATAATCTTACAGGGTGAAACGTGTAAAACACACTCAGGGGCTGAGCGGTAATATACAGGTCATGCCAGGAGACAAATGTCATCGCTTAAATGTCAGACACAGCCGTTACCTTGATGCGAACTTCGTGGGCCTTGGGCGGGGCCACCTCCACCTCCTCGATGGACAGGGTCTTCCCGGCCTCCCAGGCTACCGCCGCCTTGCACTTGATAGCCTAGAAAATTAACTCAGCTGCATAATCTTGCAACGCTTCAGCGATTATACAAGTAGGGCTGTTTAGCTTGTCTAGTAAAAGAGAGTTTAATTTACACACCAAACAGTTCAGAGGAGAAGTGCAAAAAAAAAAAAAAAAACTGCAGACTTCAAGAACCAGGTTCAGATATCTCTGATTTGTACCGCACTGCACTGCTCACCAAGTTACTGACTTCTACCAGAAGTTTGAAAGTTCAAACCCCACCATTGGCACTGTTGTACTGAGAAAGAAGCCAACTCTCATTACAAGGTGCACTGTAAAAATGATCTTCGTTGAAAAATCAAAGCAGATCAAACTAATCAAAATTAATTATAGCTACCGCAAAAATGCAAACTACTAAGTGCATTTACACAGGTAATACGAAGCTAATCACATGCAGTTACGAAAAATGCTGCAACGCAGTTAGCAGTTGTCAAATATTAAATGAACCATGCGAGATACCTACATACTACTTAAAAGCCATCCTATAAATACAAAATGCCATCCTACCTAGTTTTTTTTTTTTTTTTTTTAACTAGGTAAAGAGTTATATAACGGTGCCTAAACACTCAACACTGTATTAACGCCCGAGCTAACAATGTTTCTTTGTACAAACTGCCTTGAAGTCCAACGGAAGGTTCAATGTGCACAGCGACATTATCCCGACTGCATTAAGCAAAGAATGCACGTAGCATTGGAAAATAATAAAACATTTTTTTTAAAGTTTCGGCTGTTTATTCAACTTTTAAAATAGTAATGCTGTTTTTTTAAAATAGTAAGTACACTTACTTTACCAGCTGTATCCATGTTCCTTCTTCCACGCGAAGAAAAGCAGATAGTCGAAGGGCCCAGGAATCTGAATAAATCACTTCAAATCTAGACCAATCACCGGGCAGAGGCGTCCATGTGGTATTCCGGTGTATGGAACCATTAATAATTCGATCTATGAAAATGTGGCGATAGATAATAACTGTACTGTGTGGTTTTTTGTCTTTTTAATAACCCATGAAATATCGTTGTCTTATACAACATTGCTCAAAACTGCATGGCATTTTTATTCAAAATGTTTAGCATATTAACAAATATTGCGAACTTGCAGAGTTAGTATTAAACTGCATTCTAAAATAGTGTGCTGCACAGGGTATTATGTATGTAAAATACGGCCACAATATTGTTTCTTCTCAATAGCCTCTAAAATGTGTTTTAAAGCTTTTATTATATTTATAGCGTTATTTCATAATAAACTGAACCATAGGTAATATGTGTTGTAAAGTAAAACAATATAAATATAAACTTAATTTACTTTTAACATTGAAGTTACATCCTACCAGAGGGATTGTTATTTTGAGGTGTTTTTTTTGTTTTTGTTTTTTTATATTTTCTGCTGTTCTTGGGACCCAGAGGCAGGGGCGCAGCTAAGAATTTTGGCCCCCATAAAGCGATGCAATTTGGAACCCCCCCCACCCAGAAATTCACAGCCCCCATTGTGGCCCTGGGTAGTCAATACCACCCCCC